>JASKGM010043957.1:28268-57862 GCA_034509205.1 Ceratonia siliqua
TTATGTTTAATTAATTAAAGTTTATCCTCTTCCTTTTTAATTGTTATTATTATTATTATTATTATTATTATTATTATATATAATATTTTTTGGGATGTTACATCTCAATTTCAAGTTGCTTCTTCATTAAACTCAACATCTTGGCTTATAACAAGCTTACCATTACTCGTGTTGCAAAACTTATCGCCTATTGAATTTGCATCATAGCCAATAAACACATGCTTCACACTTGGATCATCAAGCTTGGACATTCCTTGATTAAACACATGAACATTCGCATATGGTAAACATTGGGCTCCAATCCACTATGTGCTTCTTGAGGAATTTGATCTTTCACATTCT
This sequence comes from Ceratonia siliqua, assembly GCA_034509205.1. Lineage (NCBI taxonomy): Eukaryota > Viridiplantae > Streptophyta > Magnoliopsida > Fabales > Fabaceae > Ceratonia > Ceratonia siliqua. The sequence continues at coordinate 28,611 of JASKGM010043957.1, forward strand.
TTATTGGAGAGCGGTTGGACAAGTAAATTGCACAAGAGATAGCTTTGGCCCAAAATTATGTAGGCATACTTTTTCCTTTCATCATACATCTAGCCATATTAAGAACGATTCTATTTTTTCTCTCGACTACACTATTTTGTTGTATTGATCTTGGAATTGTTAAAGGATGACAAATTCCATGTGATTTAAGAAAATCATTTAATTCTTTAGAAGTGAATTCTTCTTTTCTATCAACCTTAAACACTTGATCACATAACCACTATCTTTTTCTACAAGTCTCTTGAATTTTAAATGCAACAAATGCTTCAAAATTTTACTTCAAAAAATAAACCCCATTCTTCCTACTATAATCATCAATGAATGATATGAACTATTTAGTTTGACATAATGAAGGATAATTGATTGATCCACACACCTCAATATGAACAAGTTGAAGTGGCTTGGTTACTCTTGATGTTGCTTCTTTTGGAAATCTAGTCCTTGCATGCTTTCCTAGGAGACACACTTCACACAATTCATTAGGATGATAGATGGACTACATCTCGTACACCATCTTCTTTTCTCCCAAAGATTTGAGTGCTCCAAAGTTCAAGTAGCAATACCTCATGTGCCAACACCATGATTTGTCTTTCACACTATTCTTCAAGCACTTTGCTTCAATGGTCTTGTGATTCAACATAAACATCTAATTCTTTGACATATACTCCTTAGAAATAAAATTATCAATTTGATCTCTTAGCCAAAACTACAATCTTTCATGTGAATTTCATACCCCTTTTCAAGAAGCTGTCCCAAACTTAAAATGTTTCTTTTTAACTTGGGAACATAACATACATTGGTGATAAATCTATGACTACTATCTTTTACAAATATTAAAATGGTACCTTTTCTTTTAATTTAGACCTTTGTAGAGTCTCCAAATGAAATGTTGCCATTAACCTTCTCATCAAGCTCCAAAAAGTTTTCTTTATGTTCACACATACGATTACTTGCTCCATTGTCAACGTACCACATGCTTTTGTCATCAATCTCTTCATCATTGAGTGCTAGTGTAAGGTTGGCTCTTTCACTTCTTGCTTATATTCAACAAGATTAGCTTCTTCGTCACAATCATTAGTAGCATTTCTGCATTCCCATGAAAAATGTCCAAATTTATGACAATTGTAACATTCAACTTCGGACATGTCATACCTCCTCTCATTTGTTCTAGTATAGTTGTATCCTTTCTCTTCCTCTTGCTTTTCCATAACCTGTTGGTAGTTGATAGCCTCCTTCATTATTATTGCAAGTGCATGATTACCTTTTCCTCTTCCTTCTTGACTACGCCACGTGCTCTTCCTAGTCTTTGTCCTGGTTTTCTTTAGCTTCTTTCTTCTCCATCATCTTTCTAAGAAGCATTGGTTTTGAGGGTGAGAAATTGCAAAATCTCCCAAGCTTCCTTTGTAGTAATGGCACTATCCACCTTCTCAAACATCGATTCATCCAAACATTGATGAATGACGGTGAGGGATTGTTGATCCTTCTTCCTTGTCTTTGCCCAAGCATCCATCTCATTTTGAGGTTGAACATAACCTTTCTCTATGATCTCCCAAACATCTTGTAACCCAAGCAAAGCTTTCATTTGAAGAAACCAATTATCATTGTTTTCCTTTGTAACATCCATCTCATTTTGACGTTGAACATAACCTTTCTCTATGATCTCCCAAACACCTTATAACCTGAGCAAAGCTTTCATTTGAAGAAACCAATTATCATAGTTTTCCTTTGTAAGACAAGTAAATTGAAATGGATACAATCCATGCATTATTTGCCATCTCTCAACTTATAAATTCGGGCTCTAATGTACACTTTATTAGAAGGAAGAAGAGCAAGTATTCTAAAGAGAGGAGATTCTTCTAACTCAAATGTATTTCTCTGAATTACTTGACTTCCTTCACTTATTTATTATAACCAAGTACTTGAGAGTATATATAGGCACAATAGGCGACCCTTTAGCATCTACTTACATAAATTACTAATTAATGCATTATACATGAATCACTCTACTCCAGATACATGAGTTGTAATATTCTAGACATATGACTGACCATTGAACATAACTATCTAGAAATTTAAAAAGACATGAACTTACACATCTAGTTAATTTCAAATTATTTATTTTTTGACTTGTATAATGACTCCAAAATTAAGGGATAATATTTTTATATTAAAATAAATGAAGAACATCTCAGGGATGGGTTAATTCTGCCAATAGTTAATGCTTCAGCTTGTTCAAATTTATCATCAATCGTGGCTTATTAGTAACCCCAAAACCTAATAATAAAAGGAAGAACATCACATTTTCGAATTTCCATTACAGTTTTGGCTGGACCTGGCATGTATACTAAGTTACAACTTTGAATGATAGAAGAAGACTCATTTGCAGGCATGCATAAGCAAGTTGGAAATTTGGGGAAATAACCCAACATGATTCTTTCACCTTTCAACTGCATATTCGCAGTCTCTAAGGAGAGCTTGTCAAATATGAAACTTTTGTGGAAATGATCGATTCAGGTGGATCTCAAAATCAAGTAGAGGTTCAACAGCTCAAAAAATTTTAGTCCGAGAAGCAAATGCATGTTCTGCACCTCATTATAGTCGGAACAGCTCAAGGCCTCCATTAATTAAATTCTGCCATATATACCTCCGTAGCTAAATACGGACGGCTCACCAGCAACTCATGCTCACAAGTCCGTAGTAAGAAAACACTAAATCCCCAATTACCATTGTTCCTAAGAACATGAAGAGCAACCACTACGTCACGAGGCCAAGCAATTATGGATCGAGGGAGGAAGACGATATTGGGCTCCTAATTTTTGAAGGTGATGTGGCCAAGGAACAACCCGCCTAAGCAACACATTACTATAACGGAGTTAATATTAGGATGGCTTTGAATCAATTTTGAAATATATAAAACTCAATTGATACAAATAAAGTAGTTAGAATTAAATTAAAACTTACTTACAACTTAAGGACCAAAAGTACTCTTTAACCAATCTACAAAATACTACACTTCTTTTATTAATCACTTTGCAAATGAAGTGATCAAGTTAATTAGGTTATATTTACAAATACAGCTATAAAAAAAATTACATATTTTCTCTTGCATCAACTACACACTTCATGCGGAGGAATGTTGGGGCTTTGCCAATTTCCATCGATGTAGAATCTCTCCAAAGACATCGTAAAAGATGATCTGTGCGTCAGTTTGTGTAATTTGTACTGACATGAAACCTTGGCCATCATAGAAGAATCTCACAAAAGCATTGCTCCGTTGCTTGAGATCATCCCTCCATGCCTTTGACCCTGCTCCACTTGTTAAATACTGAAGTGGGCTGCATTTTAGTACCAATGTCATTTGCATATAAATGTGCACAAACCATATGGTTTTCCTTTTAGAAAGCTCATAGTTTAAATAGGGGTTTGAATATCTGTTTTACCTATCTATGCTGCTTATATGTTCCAGGCAATGGTCATGCCCATTCATGTACATATCAACACCGTTAGCCTGCATAATCACAACAACATAGTTAAACACAGATTAGAAGGCTATGAACAATACAGATTTCATGGAATGGGACTTAACTATGATCATCTAGAAAAATTCAAATAAAGTATATTTTTCTTCTTTATTTTCTTTCCCAAACCATGAATATTGTTGAAGTTTGGCTGTCTCAACAAAAAGGTTTCAACATGAATACTTGAATATAAATATATAGAAGGATAAAATATCCAGTTATATGGAAATATGTTTTAAGTAAGATGTGTCCATATAGGGTTCAAAATTTATTGATTGATGAAATATAATATTTTTATCCATATATATATAGATTTGAAGTGTCAGAAAATTTCTTTTAGTACGTACAATATGATAGTGTTAATTTATACTAATGAATATATGTTAGTTAACAAGGATAAAGTCCTTTTCTTGTATTCAACTGATTGTGCTTCCAAAAGATCGTTTAATAAAAAAAGAAAACAAGTTCTTCTTTCTATATATTTTGTGTATTTGCCTTCATAGAAATAGATTCCGCTGTGTAAAAACAGAATCTTATGGATATACAAATACCTTGAGCAATGGGCTGAGATACTGTACAAGCTCGGCAGTGTCACCATGACGCCCAATACTTCTTATTGCATGGTGACCCACGACAATCTTCCATCTAGCAGTCGAATTTTTCAATGCCTTATCTAAATCCTAATCACAAGAAGGTCACAATATTCTAATGTAAGCTTTGGATTACTTAATCACTTTCCAGAATTGATCATTATTTGGTACCTGCAAAAGGTTGGTGAGGTAAGTGTGCCGCGGAGACACACCTCGCCAATCGTAAGTGTGATCTATATCAGTGAAGTAATTTTTCACAAATGGAGTTGTGTCTACGAAAAAGAAGTCCACAATTTCTATAGCGGGAATGGGTAAAAAAGAAAACAGTGTCAGGATGATTAATTTCTTTCCCGCCTTAAAATAAATTAGAGATTAAAAATTAAAGCCAATTAAAACAGGATAATACTTGGATATTAAGAATGTACCTGTACGCTGTTTAGTTAGCATTACTATTAACTCTTACAAGAATTTGGATGTTTTTAGCAAATTATAATCAATATTATTGCCATCTATATACAAGGTATTGATACATTATGAGTACTTTTACGAAACATACCTGCTTTAAGAGTGAAAGATCTCAGGCAAATCCATCTATTGTCAGTTTTCCTCAAGATAGGACTTAATTGTGCCAGTGCATCGCCCCTGTAGTCATGGTTTCCCATAACTGTAGAAGATATATATTTTAAGAAACAAATACATAAACTTGTTAGGAATAAAAAGGGAGTAAAAGGAAAAGAATAAGAATTCAAAAAAGAGGACATGATCCATGCGTTGGTGACAAATTTCACTCCTTAAAATGCATTTTTGAACTTATTGAGTATATTGAGAGAAAGGAATTTTCAAACCAATGTGCTTAAAAGTGCGTGTAAGACATTTGTTTTAGTCAATTGATATGGGCTATGATGTGAGAATTTATTTTACGTATTTTTTTAGCCTTAATTATTTTGTTTGAGTGTTTTGTGTGTTCTTGGCTCATTTATTTAGAATTTTATATGTTTTTTACATGTATTTAATTTTTGGTAATTTTTCATTTCTAGCAAGTGTTTAATTATGGTTTTAGGTTGAAATTTGATTGATGTGAAGAGGCATAATTTGGGCTAGGCTTAGAGATTAAATTCATGTTAAGCTGTTCAAACAACCCAGAACACAGTCTGGGTTTTGAGTCTTAACTGAAGCTACAAAACTCAGTTTCAAGTGTTGTTTGGCTTATTGGAAAGCTAAGAAGAATCCCTACAACTTTCATGAAGATACCCAAAACCAGTTATGCTTTTTTGAAGTCAAAATGTAGCAAACAATAGAAGCCTGAATCTTTCCAGAAATATAATTGTTGCCTAGATACTATGTTGGTTTTCTATCTGTATCTGGAGTTCTAGAAGTATAAATTCAGCAATCCCAGGTGTATTGGAAAAAGGAGAAGGAGATGTACAACTTTCATGATGGGAGAAACTCCAAAAGATGTCATTGTGATGCTCTAAACACAGCTGAAACCCAGCTGGCAGAACCAGCCACTGTAACCCGCTAAACAGCATCATTTAAAGAACAACATAGAAGATTCCTAGCCAAAATCCACATTGCTTTAGATCGCGGCACCCATAACAGAGTGAAACAACACCATGTGAGAACTGAAGCAGCCAAAATATAGAGAGCCCAGCACCGCGGTGCCCATGACTCGAAGTTGTTACACCAATGGCAAGAGTAAAGAGGAATCCAGGACTTGGCGCCATAGCTATCATTGCTTGAGGCCACAATGCCCTTGCAATAATGGGCATTAAAACCAGCATTTGAATTAGAAACAATGGTGATATTTGATGGGGAGCATATCTAAAACATAAAGAGGAGAACTAGGAACTAGGATTTTGAGGAATAGAACTGCAAATTTGAGAAGAGGAAATGCTAATTTTTCTACAAGAGGATACCACATAACACAGGGTTCCATTGTGACTTAGACCTAGGGTTCCATTATTCTAAATGAATTTATGTTAACATCTATGATCACAAAGGTTGACATATGATTAATATAGGTATAGGTGTTACACCTTGAAAGAGGATACCACATAACAAAGGGAACTTAGTAATTGCAATTAAGATAATATTAACAACTAGATTTAATATCATTGAAGGAACTCAATTGATGAACCCAGCCTTAGGGTCCTTTGTCACTTGATTTTTACATATTTGCATCTGGTCATATTTTGTGTCGCCATTTTAAATGCAATTTAGAAAATTGGGACTGTCTAGATAATATAGGAAGTTTTACATTTTGGTACTTGAACATCCTTCTGTGGATACGATACTCATTTTGCCCTACTATGCTTGTCATGACCCATGCACTTTTGGTAAGTTCTAGAGGCATCAAGTTTTTGGTGTCATTGTCAGGGAGGACTACTTTCAATATCAATACAAAAGAATTTCTTGCATTAATTTAGATTGTATTATTATTTTTTTGTTGCTGTTTTTGGTTTGTTTAATTTATTGTGTTACTATTCATTAGGAAAATTTGAGTTGAGCTAGGTGGCAAGCCTATAATGTTTTCAAAGGAAACGAGATTCTGAGCAAAATAGGTCACTTCGCCCTTATCCCCACCCTCTCAAGTTCAAATTCCATTGTTTTCTAAAGTTTTTAGGCTATTTTGTGTTTCTGTTTTGCTTTTCTTTATTAAAATTATGGGTTTAGGGTGCTGTTTAGGAGTTTACATGTCAATTTATGTTTTTTGTGCTTATTGTTTGCCACATAATCATGATCTAATTGAGTTTTTTTATCCATAAATTGAGAGAACCCTAAGGGCATTTAGGAGAGAACATAGATTAAAGCAAAGGCAAAATCAACTTGTAGCCATGGAAGCTAAGCAAGCTAATCATAATCAAAGGCTGCTATGTGACTATTCCATGCTATATGTTAATCGTGCTCAACACAGTAGACCTATAGTTAATGCTAACAACTTTGAGATTAAGCATGGTCTCATCCAGATGGTACAACAAGAGTAGTTTGAGGGAGGACCTGCTGAGGATCCAAATGCCCACCTTGCAAATTTATTGGAGATCTATGATATTGGCAAGATGAATGGAGTGAGTGATGATGCTATTCAGCTCAGAATATTCCAATTCTCACTAAAGGATCAAGCTAAGGCCTGGTTAAGCTCCAAACCACCTAATCTTTTCACCACCTAGAATGCTCTGTCACAAGCTTTTCTAAGTAAGTATTTTCCCTCAGGTAAGACTACTAAACTTAGAAGTGATATTACTAGCTTTGTTCAATTTGATGGTGATTCTTTTTATGACACCTAGGAGAGGTTTAAGGATTTGTAGAGGAGGTGTCCACATCATGGTCTTCCATTGTCTGATTGTACAAACTTTCTATAATGAACTAACACATTCATTCAAGATTATTATAGATGCAGCTACAGGAAGAACTTTAATGAGTAAGACAACAGAAGATGCACATGAGTTGTTAAAAGAAATGGCCTCTAACAATTATCAGTGGCCTAATAAGAGAGGTATGCCTAAGTGAGCTCCAGGTATGTATGATGTGGATGTCATAAACATGTTGAATGCAAAGGTTGATTCTTTGGTAAGAATGTTCGGTAAGCTAGGTAATATGAATGTTGTTTCTAGTCCTGTATTGAGTTGTTATTGATGTGGATGAGCTTACATGAGTGTAAAGTGTATGCAGTTGGAGCAAGCCTAATTTGTGTCTAATTTTAATAGGCAGCATCAACATAATAACTCATATTCCAACACCTACAGCCAAGGCTGTACGAATCATCCCAACTTTTCTTGGAGAGATTAAGGTAACCAAGTAAGCAGCCTTGGGAAATAGCTATTGAGAAGTTAGCCAATGCCACTTCAAAGTGATTCGAGAGGCTAGAAGTGAAGGCATACCTGTTAGTGAGTTCCAACATAAATTTGGAGGTGCAATTGGGGCAGTTAGCTAATTCTATAATGTTTTATGGACAAGGGAATTTGCTTAGCAAGACGCAGGTTAATCCAAAGGAGCATTGTAAGATAGTTACACTAAGAAATAGTAAGCAACTCAGTCAGATGAATGGTGAGACTGTAGTGGGTGATGAAGTAGACCATGAAGTTGTGAGCAAGAAAGTTGTTGAAGAAACCAATGACATAGTTTATACATCATCCCCACTACCACCAGTCAAACCTTATGCTTCTCTCATTACTTTTCCTCAAAGACTTAAACAATAAAATTGATCAACAATTTGAGAAATTATTAACAATGTTTAGGTATCTTTAGATTAATATTCCTTTTGCATATGCATTAGAATAGATTCCTTCCTATGCAACATTCTTGAAGGAGATCATATCCAAGAAGAGGAAATTGGAAGATTTTGGGACCATTGCCTTGACTTAGGAATTCAGTGCTATTATCCAAAATAAGCTTGCACCAAAGCTAAGAGATCTAGAGAGTTTTTCTATTCTTTGTACTATAGGCAATGTGAATTTTTCTAGAGCTTTGTGTTATTTAGGTGCTAGTGTTTCAATTATGCCTTTATCTGTTTCCAAGAAGATGGCATTAAAGGAGCTAAAACCCAATACTAGCTCTTTACAGCTAGTTGACAGATCAGTGAAGTATCCTATGGTTGTTCTTGAGAACATGCTAATTAAGGTAAAAGTATTCATCATACCAATTGACTTTATTGTGTTGGAAATAGAGGAAGACACCGAGGTCCCTATCATTCTAAGCTGACCACTTCTAGCCACAGTCGGAGCTGACATAAATGTTAAGAATGGTAGGCTGACTTTCAGAGTTGTTGAAGAAGAGGAAGAGTTTAATTTAATTGAAGCTATTAAATATCCTATTTTTACTGATCATGTTTTTCAAGTTGATGTAGTAAATGAGTCGATCAAACAAGTTTTTAACGATGAAAATACTAAAGAACCTCTTGAGATTTGTTTAGTGAGTGTAGGGACAAGTAAAGATGATAATCTAGAGGTAGAAGTGGCGTGTGCATTTGATGCTACATGTGCTAAGCCGAAACAAAGGTATTCATTTTAAAGATTTAGGCACAGGTAAGCCACCCCTTTCCCCTTCCAATGTGCAAGCACTAGATTTGGAGTTGAAACCATTACCCTCTCATCTCAAGTATGCATATTATTGCATAGATTATGGTAGACGGTGTGGAAGTTAGGCTCATGACTATAAACAAGTGCATTTTGGGAGAAAGCCCAAGCTTTTCTTCTCTTTCTTCTTTTATTATTTATTCCAATTGTTGTTTTTATTTAAGTCTTTGAATAATTAGTACTGTGAACCCTTTTCTTTTTTGGTTGTGTTATGTAGTTTTAAAAAATTCAAGAAAGAAGCCAGCTCGTGTGCACTTCATTCAAGCATTCTTGGTGTTCAACCTTGTTCAAAAGGGGAGTATTAGTTTTCTATTTTCCTTTTTATTCACATTGAGGAAAATGTTAAATTTAAGTTTGGGGGAGTTGACATTTGATTGTTATGTTGTTGGTCATGTGCTAATTTAGAGACAAAAAATTTCCATGTCTTCCAAACTAGAATTTGATGTGAAAAATAGGAGGAATAAACCTAAATTGACATTTGTGTGAGACTTATTTAGAATCACAGAGCACCCTTGGGTTCTTTAATATGTTCAAGCATTGAAATTTTGATTTAGGATAGACAATATCTTATAAAGTAAGAGTTATATTTTGTTTTCTTTAGGACTAGTGAAGTACATCTTTCCTTGCAAAGTTGTGTTTGTTGTTTGACTATGCATAAAAGAAGAATGTGATGCTTCTCTTGTGATTATCACATTTGATCTGGTGATTAGGCAGTTGAATAAATAAATTTGTACAAAGTTCTCTCTACTTCAATGTTCTGAATTGCTTAGTAACTAGGGGTATGCATTACCAATGTTTACTTTTACGTCAAACGACAACTTGAAATATAAGTATGCAAAGCACTTAAGGGTATGACTTGTTAAGTAACCAGGTACATTCATCACAAATGTTTCTATTTGCGTCAAAAGGCAAGTAACAACTTAAAGAAAAGAATAATTGAAGAGATATCAAATCAATCAAAAATCTCTCTAGTATACTACCTTGGTTATGATAATGAGAAGGGGTGATTGCAAGTTGAGTTATTGCATGATTCAATTGTGTTGGTTGTATGATAAACATGATTGAGTTTGGAATTAGGTATGGATGTTTGAACTAAAGAATGTGAGTGTGCTTAGTTTTTCTTTGTTTTCTATTGTTGTTTACTGAGTTGAAAATTTGACATTTGCATGATAGGTACCTTTAGGTGTAATGAATTGAGCCAAAATATGGTCTTTGTCATTTGTCTTTATGGTTTTTCTTTTTCTTGAATTCAGGCAAACACTCAAGTTTGAGGGTATTCTACGCAAAGAGAAGTAATTATTTCTCTTTTTTCAAACCTTCCCCACCCTAATCAAAGTGGAAGTTAAACTTACATCTTTGTATCCACTACTAACTCCTTTATCAATTAAGCTAATTAGAACTTTCCCCTAAGACATTAAATAATATTAAAGAAGTTATGAGAGAGATCGGTGAAGTGGAATGAGTTGACTTACCAGCGTACCATTGCTTCTGGAGGCTCTTAGCAGTGTAAATGTTGGAAAACGACTCCACAAAAGCTGGGTCATTTACACTCACTAAGCCATTGGTGTAAAAATTGTCTCCAGTAGATATGACAAATTCTATATCTAGTTTCTTTGCTATCTTTCCCATCTGCCACGCCAGACTTAATGTTAGAGACTACCCAAATAATAATGAATCAAATGGACAGCTACAATATGATGTGGGAAAATTTTTTATTTAGGATCGTTTGTTTCTTTAAAAAAATATATTTTAGTTGTAAAAAATTTTTTTTATTGTTTATTTCATTAAAAAAAATTGTTTGAAAATTGTTCTTTTGTTTGGCTTACCAGAAAAATTCACTTTTTTGCGATGATGTGACAATGCCTGCCAAAAATGATGGTGAGTGAGAGTTAGTTGTGATAGTGGTAGTATCACTCGTTTAACTTTTTAGAGAAAAAGAAAAATTAGAGTTTAGACTTGAGCTCATTTCATTTTTAAAATTGTTATTTCAGCTTGAGCTTCACATAGTAAAAATCTTTAGGTTTAAAGTCAACCTAAAACCAACTCGTTTTTAAAACTTCTATTTGAGTTTGAGTTTGGCCCAAAGACTTGAACCTAGGCCTAGACTTGTCTCAATTTCAAAATTTTTAGGAAGACTGTTTCAATGGTTGTGGTGGCAATGATGATAGTAAAGAGTGATGGTAGAGTGATAATAAGTTTAAGCAAAAATTGAAAAAAATGTTTCCTTACCCTTTTTTTAAAAAAAATTCCTTATAATTGAATGTTGAAAAATTAAACCAAAACAATAGAAAATCGATCTCTCCGGAAATAAATTTCAGTCAAACAAACGAAGCATTGAAAAGTTTTTTGTTTTTATTTTATTTTATTACTTCTGGGCATACTGCATATAATACTGCGTCAAGTCTCTTGAATAGCTTTTTTTTATGGACTCCTAAATTTTGGTTAAGCTTGGCTTTGGCGCTTTGCATGCTATAATGGCCATAGATTAGGTTTTATAATATACTTAGTGGAGGGATCATCTTACTTTCTCACTTCAAACTTAATGATTTTTTTATGAAAGAGTGGTTTAGAGGTGAAAACCAAAAAAAAAAAAAAAACGATGAAACTGTCGCTAGTAAATAGCCTCTAGGTTGAATGTTTTTTTTGACAAAAATGGCCATAGGTTTTTCCTTTTTGTAACATAAAGCAGGCAATGTGAGAAGATCACAAGAAGCCTTCTTTTTAAGTGGAAGAATACAAAAGAAGAGTTGGGTAAGCAGGACTTGGATCAGACCTTTTCAGAAAAATGTTTGGATCTTTTTTATCCAGACCTTTTATCTATTTTTAGATGGTCATAATTTGTTTGGTAAAATACATGTATTTTGTGTGTATTTTAATTGTAGTCGTTCAAAAGTTAATATACGATCATGATTAACAAAAAATGATAAAAAATGACATAAAATAAAAGTTATGGATCCACTTTCGTAAGTGGAAGCCTTCTTAAAACATAATGGCCATGAAGATGGTTAACATATGAAAGGAGGAAGTAATTAAAAAACAGGGAAATGAATACTTGGGCTAAGCTCAGGTAATTGGATAAGAAGTTTATCATTCAAATTATAGTACAACTTCAAAATGTACAAAAACAAAAAGAAGGAATAATAAAGATGGCGAACCTGAGTGGCGACTTGGGATTGATTGTACATCCCTCTCCTTCCCCAATCTCCAACGACCAGAAAACCGAGAGTTTCATCATATTTTGGCCGATGTTGTAACCTCTGAAGCTCTGTATATACGGGTAGCACAAAATATAAGCATAGCACTGCTACTACACAAAGGTGACGTGCTGGAAAAGCCATGGTTAGCTAAACAGTGCTTTGCAAAGGTTGATATAAATGGTTAAGAGATGGAGAAGAGCTGAAAATTTTAGATAACTTGTTCTTAGATAGGAAGGTATGTGCAACTGGGACACCACGTTTTAAGGAAATGACTATTTATGGGAAGCAAAAGATGGGTGATAGTTGAAATGAGTTATGAGGAGAATGAATATGTATAGTAAAGTAGATGTATATTCTCAAACCAAAGCGATCAATCCTCTGGAACTTACAAATAAATAACCAGGCTAATTTTATTGTAAGTTAAATATAGTTATTAAACTTATTGTCTATTTTAAATTCTTAATGATCACTTAACCAAGATTTTCCTTTCCATTCAAATGTACGCATAAAACTAATATGGTGAAAGAAAGAAATTAAGGTGATGTTTGATACATGGTCATTCACTTTTGTACCTGGAGATCTATTAGAAGATGTTTGAAGTATGAGGTATATGAAAAATTCAAGATTCTCTTGTTTGATATGTGATAACTAACATGGGAATCATTCATATACCTCTTATCCAAAAAACAGTTTTCACATACGTGATAAATTGAAATGTTTTCTTACCAAACATCACCTAAAGGTGAAGAAGGCACCAATGTTAACTCAAAATTCAGTTCAACCTCACAAATTCTTTGTTAGTTTCCACAACAAATGTTAAATAAAATAGAAGAAGCATTTATAAATACACACAACCACTTATAACATGAGGACGTGGTATGACATTTGAATTTAGCCTTTAGACCAACTTCGTGTAAGTATTTTCTCACAAATAGATTGACCCAAATTAAGATTCTTGTGTAAAATTTATAGTGCATCACTTGTTTGCACTGGGCCAATAGAAGTATGCTGTTAATTAGTTTAACAATAACACTATGTTGGGCCTGAATTTGAAAATATCAACCTTCAAGACTCTATTGGTCTAGTACGTACACACAACCAATGGTATAACATATATACCTGAGAAATATTCGCGATCGAATAAAAGAAACTTTTCATCCCCAAATTTTATGATAATTAGATTTCAGTTAGCATTTTTTCATTTTTGTTTTGGATTTTTTCTCAAACTACTTGGTGTGAATTTAATTTGCCCTATTAAAAATTTTTAACATAAATTTTACATGAATACATCAATTCCAAAAAAAATATCTATTGGATATATTCCATGCCCAAGTTTAAGAAGAGTTCTCACTACACTAGGTGAGTATTGGGATGAGCCACGCTGATGCTTTACCTTTCCCTGATTGTCATATCGCACCTATGCTAAATGAATATAGGGAATTCATTATAAGAAAAATATAAGTTTGTAAGGGAAAAGATCCCTTGTAAATCTCTCGCAAAATGGTTTTGTGAAATATTTGCGAGGGATCCTGTCCCTTGAAAAAACTTGATCACTGATTCACAAGAAAATTAAATTTCCCGCAGATTCATTAGTGAGAGAGTTTCTTCTCGCAAATCCCACACAAAATTCATTAAAAAGAATTAGAGATTGTAATTTCCACTTGCATGGAATTATAATTCCCTTTTAAGAGTGCGTGACTAATAAATTGATAGTATATTTCCTTTGTAATTTTCTCGTAAAATTGATTAATATACATTGATTTTCCCTCTTTATTCCCTCGCTAGCGCATAGTTCCTATATTATGTTTTTCTTAAAAATATTTCTGCCATGGTTAAGTCCTGGCAAACTCAAAATTCTATTAGCCATGCTATCACCACGGCTAAAGTTTCCTTTTAAAAAAATAAATGATTAATTTGCAATATTTTCCAAAGTAAAATTTGATGACATAAAAGTAAAAGTTACAATACAATGTCTCATCAATCATTGAAAAATTTACAAAAAATAGCATTTTATAAACTAAATTCAACAAAATGGTCAAAGAAACTACTTCAAACCCAAAATTGTAATAATAATTAACTTTATTGTTAGCCATATCAAATATGGTGGGAGTAGTTTTGTCACCACTGTATATAAAAAAGAAAAAGAAATTAAAAAGCTACCTAGAGTTTAACATGAATCAATGTGCATGAGGCAAGATATATGATAAATTACGTCATTTGTTGTGTAGCAGCAGCATTCTGGAACCCATCATCAAATATTGCCTGCCCTTCTCCAACTCCTGCCCGTTTAAGAGGATGCTACCCCTGGGGAAGCGGGCTTGGACACCACCCATCTTTCCAATTACTAGATATCGCTCATAGGCCAAAAATTAATAAAACCAAGAACTAATGATTTATAATTCAAAGAAGCTATAAGAATAACTTGAAGAAAAATGTATAAAGGTAATCAAGTCACGCACATAAAAAATAGTCTTAATTTTATAATAATAATAATCCATGCAACCTCAATACACATTTTATAATCACTGTCATGGGATATGCCGCTGTCTGATCCTAACTATAGATAGAGTAAGAAAAGAAATCAGATATATCTCATTGTATATGATGGGAGAAAGAGTACCAAGGTTTAACTTTCAAACTCAATGGAGTGAATTTGATACTTTCCAATGTATTCTTTAGTAATTATACTAATAAATTAACCTAAGAATTGTTGAACTTAACGTAAAAATAAGAAGAGTTTATTGACAGTGGGAACAAAGACTTTTTCTCAATAGAATTTCTCAACTGGGTGATAAGTCTACGGATGGTCTAAAATTTATAGACCACTTTTCATAATTTAATACCTAAAATAATAGCTATTAATTATCCATATCTTATCCTTTTATTCTCATGTTTAATCATATAGCTGTAACACTATCTCACTAAATTCAATTTTTACTTAACATATAAATTGTCAAAGTATCTACTCAGACTGAGTCTGACACACCCACACCAAAGACCCAAGTATCATGATGTGGAAGTATCTCCTAAATATATGCAATATGCAAGTGAATTTAATAAACAATAAATATTTAATAATGTAATATATTACTATTACTGAAAATTATTTGAGTATGTGAATGTCTTATAGGCTAGCCTTTAACTCATGGGCTATTTGTCCACATGTTCCAACATCTCCCACTTGGCCAAACAAGCCATACGAGAATTCTTTCATATTCTCTCAGTCCCATTGCTGAGCTTGTTCTTTAAATTCTTCAACACGTATTGCTTTTGTTAGTGGGTCTGCAATCATATCCTTTGATGGTATACAATCAATGCTAATTATATTCTTCTGCAGAAGGCCGCAACTATAATATTGCACTTCAATGTTCTTCACCCTCGAACCAATAATGTCATTCTTGATTATAGTCAACGCTACATGATTATCACAAAATATATATACTGGCTGGTCTTGGATTTCTTTTATTTTTAATTATGCCAAAAGACCTTTTAGCCATATAGCTTCAAAAGCAACTTAACTGCATGCATGCTACTAATCTTGCATTATAATTTTCTATTGTTCCATTTGGATTTAATTCCTTTTCAAGTATCCGTTTACATTCAATAGCTTCTTTATTTTCTGGTAAATCTACTAATTACCAAACTTTATTTTTATTAATATAGTTTATTTCATTATCCATTGCCTTTTTCCATTCTTTTGCCTTTGATGAATTTATTACTTCTTTATAAGTTATAGGGAGAAAATAAATTATTTCTTCATTGTCTTTATTTTCATCTACCATAAGTGAATAACAATCTTAAAGATATGATGGGGGATGTCTTTCTTTAGTTTCTCTTGCAATATTACCAATGGTGTCATTTCCTTAGGAACTAATTGATCTACTACTATTTCATTGTTAGTTAAATATTCCTTTTCTTTGGTTATTCAAATAATTGAATTTCTTTATTCTTATTACTATTCTCTAAATCATTTTCAATAAAATATGCATCTTTACTGTCAATTATTCCTATGGTTCCATTAGCATGATGCACAACAAATTTATAACAACATGAATGATCATAAAATAGCCAATAAAATTACACTCAATAGTTTTAGGATATAATTTGGATCTATTTTTACCTAAAATTCTAACATGTGCATTAGAACCCCAAATTTTTAAATTGGACAAATATGGTTTCCTTCCTATCCATAACTCATATTGAATTAATTTTGTTGTTTTGCATTGTAATCTATTTAATATATACATTGTAGTTGATAAAGCTTCTCCACAAAATTGAGTTCCTAAATTTCAATGACTTAACTTATTTCTTACCATGTCTAATAGTATTCTATTTCTACATTCAGCAATACCCATTGATTGAGGTTAATAAGGCATAGTAAATTGACAAATAATTCCATTATTTTTACAAAATTCACCAAATATCTCAGAATTATATTCTCCACCCCTATCAGTCCTTAAAACTTGTATGGTTCTTCCTAATTAATTTTTTATTTCTAATTTATACTCTTTAAAAACATCAAGAGCATTAGAATTTTTTTCAGTTAAATAAACATGTCCAAAACATGAATAATCATTCGTGAAAGTAATGAAATATTGTATTCCCTTATGTGTTTTTACACTTAAAGGTCCATATATATCACTATGAACAACATCCAATAATTCTTTGTATCTAATTAATTACTTTATTAAAAGATTTCCTAGTCATTTTACCAGATAAGCAAGGTTCACTTATATCAAAATCAACATTGTTGTTAAGAATTAAACCACAAGATGACATTCTATTTAATTTATTTTCATTCACATGTCCCAATCTTAAATGCCACAAATATGAATTAGAAAAATTAGATAAAGCATAACAATCATCAATATAAACAGAAGAAACATTATTATTATTATTTATAGCACTAGACTTGTTCATAGAATACATGCCATCAGTTCTAGTACCCCAAAACAAAATTCTACCATGCTTGCCCACATACACTTTGTTGGAGTCGAAACGAACCTCAAATCCTTTCTCATCAAGCCTTGCCACAGAAATCATATTTCTTCTCATATTTGGAGCATATAACACATAGGTTAATATCATATTGTTTTCACTTGATAATGTGGTTTTTACTGTTCATATTCCTTTAACCATAGAGAACATATTGTTTCCCATATATATGCGACGATTATCGGTTTTTAGCTCCATGATTTCAATGAAGAAATCTCTGGTTTTGGTAATATGCTTGGTAGAACCAGAATCTAACCACCAACTTGATCATAATAGTCATAAATTAGACATTCAAAAACAACACAGACTGTCTTTAGGGCCTTTTCTATTTTTTTGATTATTATTTTGGGAGCAGTTATTTTGAAAATGTCCAAGCTGACCACATCTATAACTAGTCTTCTGTTTTCCTTTAAATTGATTTCTTTTTATTAATTTTTTTCTTAAAGAACTTCTTCATAGGAACTGAACTAGAGTGTTTGGATAGGGAAGAAGACTCAATAACAAGAACTTGAGAAGCCCGAGAATTTATTTGTTTTTGTTATGACATCAGGCTTCTAAACATAAAAGCATGGGTAGGCTATCCAATTTTATATCTCTCCCAGAGATAATAAGGGCAATGACAATGGAGTCCCATGAGTCTAGAAGACTATACAGGATGGTAGACACTTGCATACAGTCAGGAATTGGGTTTCCTATGGCAATTAATTCTTTTGCAATCACTACTAAATGGTTAACATGCTCATCCACTGACTTATTTTCTTTCATTAGAGTTGTATTAAAATTTTCAATTATCAATTGAATAAAAGTATCAAACTGACCAGCAAAAGCTTGATTGATAACATGAAAAATCTCTCTTGTTGTCTGATGCCCTTCATAGCAAGTTTCCATGTCGGGCTCCATGAATGTGCACATTGTCGATCATCCCAGTTTGTCGCAATCCAAGAATTTCTCATACATTTGGTGGTTAGTAGCAGTGGCATTGACTACTGGCTCATCAGGCTTAGGGATGTCCAACACATATTCAATTTTTTCTTGAAAGAGTGTAAGTCGAATTCTTCTTTTCCAAGTACACAAGTTTGCTCCGTTTAGACATTCTATCTTGCTCAATTATTCGTTCACAGCCTTGAAAGCCATTGAAGAATTATGAGAGATGGCAACAAAAAGGAGGAAAGTTAGCTCTTATACTAGTGTTGAACTTAACGTAAAAATTAGAATCATTTATTGACAATGGGAACTAAGGCTTTTTCTCACAATAGGATTTCTCAACTTGGTGATAAGTCTTCAGATGGTATAGAATTTATAGACCACTTTTCATAATTTTAATAGCCCAAAATAATAGCTATTAATTATCCATATCTTATCCTTTTGTTCCCATGTTAAATTATATAGCTGTTACATTATCCCACTAAATCAGATTTTTACTCAATGGAGAAACTATTGAAAGTATCTACTCTGACACACCCACACCAAAGACACAAGTATCTTCATGTGGTAGCATCTCTTAAATATACGCAATATGCATGTGAATTTAATAAATAAATATTTAATAATATATATATTACTAATGCTGAAAATTACTTGAGTGTGTGAATGTCATGTAAGCTAGCCTTTAACTCATGGGCTATTTGGACACATGTTCCAACAAGAATTCCTTAAGACGTTGCTACTGCTACACTAGGATTTCCTAGTGGGTGACCATGCCGTTGGTGTTTATCCTAAGTGTTTACTGCATAAGCATAGGTTTTTTAAAAATTTAAAAGATTCAAGCTTGCAAACATGCGAAAACAAAATACATAGGCAAATAACTCACGGCTAGAAGTAGAAGTAAAATAGATAAGAATTTTACATATCTCTTATAGTCACTTTAATCTATAATATACTTTCCAACCAAACGCACCGATTGCCTATTCTTTAGGAAGTATCAATCCACGAAACCTACAATGAATAGGCTTAGTTATTAGAAAAAAAAGATGAAAAAAATAATTGATAGCTTTCAAAGTAAATTAGAAAGCCTTTCCTTTCCCTTCAAGTATGGCTTGTAGAAATCTATGAAGACACTGAAACAAAACTTACTTTGTCTCTTAATGTTTTTCTCTCAAAACTTGAGGCACTCTCAATGTGCTTTTCCTCACAAAATTTCAGCCACACTAGGAGAAATAGTGGTTAGGTTATATTTATACTAACCTAACCCCAGGTTATGTGAGAGCATTTAAGTGTAATTCAGAAATTCAACGGGATTCATACAACTACTAATGGAGAATATTAGATAATCAAATTATCTAATGATTTATCAATTAATAAACATATTATTAATTTTGATAATAACATATTTTATTTAACAATTAAATAAAACATGTGTTGTTTTCTAATTGTTCAAGCTTGAATTAAAAATTCAAATAAATGACTTTTACTTAATTAAATCCCTTTGACTTAGTTTCCTAGTAAATGTAGGTTGCCTAACAAATTAAGACTCTTTTTATTTTTCAACCTTTATTCTCTTAAATAATTAGAATAATTAGAAGGGAATTTATTTGACCATGTCAAAGACTAATTCCCCTCCTTTGACCATGCACCTTTCCATCATATGAGGAGGACGCTGTTTCACGAGTGTGAACAATTCAAACTTTGTAAAAATATTAGAATAAATAATTAATTAAATTAATTTCATCCTAATAAAATGCTACAGCCCGTATTCCTAATTAAATGGGGATTTAATTTTATTTTCTTCAACTTCTTTAAATTAAAAAATTTGAAAAATTCAAATATTAACTTAAAGTTGTTAGAAAAATAATTATTAAGATAAAGGTTGTCCAAATTTAGACAACACTTATCTTAAATACGATAAACCTTTGTCTTAAAAATTCTATTTTCTAATTAAACAACTCTTATTTAGTTTAGACAATTAATGTAAGAATTATTGTTGTCTATTTAGTGACAAAAGGTTTCTTACATTTTTAAGCTTGCTTAGGACAACATTTGTGCTAAAATAATTCTTGGTCTAAATTAAGTCAACTATCATCTTAATTAAGACAATTGCTGAAATTCTATCAATAAACTTAATCTTAAATTTATTCTAAACTCAATGTAGATTGAATTCTCCAAAGCTAGGTGGGGAATTCATTTAGACATAGAAATTTCAATATCCAATAGACTTGAGATTATTTTAATCTCATTAAGATAATCTAAGTTTTTAATCATGAAGTCACTCACCAAATACTCATGATTAAAATCTTGATAATTCCTAAAATTACAAGAAGTCAATGTTGAACATTGATTTGTCCAATTTGCTAACCTAATGTTTATGAACCCTCGTAGCAATCCATTGACACAAGGTAAAATTACTATTTTACCCCTTATGTCAATTTAATCTCCTAGTATAAGATTTCATTCAATAAGTGACCAAATAATCTTTTAGAACTTTTCCAAAATTATCTTGAAATAATGAGTAGCTAATTCATCATTTCACTGGGCCTAGATATGTCACTTATCTTCATGAAATCACCAGAAGTGACGTAATGCCACAAACTCCAGTTCTTGGACTTATGTTCTTGGATGTTTACTCCCATTATGATCCTAACATATAGAGTCTTGACCTATTTCACACAATGGTTATGCCCGTAGTATATCAAATATCACAATGGTCATGAACACGATGAGTCCATAATCCATCAGGATTTTGGTTTTGCCACTAGCATATGCAATGTGTGTGAGTTTAAGTTCCAAGTAATGGTGTTAACTTGAATTTAATATCTCACTTGATTCCAGTACATTTAATAGTGTCATTACTTGAATTCCACTACTTCAATGATATGAGATTCATCATTCCATTAGAAAAGAATCTTATTCTTTTTATTGAGGTAATCTGGACACTACGGTCTTAATTGAACAGAGTGACCAGCTCTATTCAGTGACTGTGAATATTGTTTTAGATTTATCCAAAGATACATATCTCCTTACATAACCATTATGCAAATGTATCTTGGTTTATTAGAATCTAGGAATCTTAATAGCTAGAAAATAAATTTTACATAAATAAACTCTTTATTTATTAATATTAAAATGTATTTACATCAAATTGGGAAATATAACTTGCTTTCCAGGGTAACATATTCCTAACACAAGTAGTGCTCCTAAACCTCTATAACTCGAGTATTCCCAGCCATGACTACACTATAATCGTTATAGAACTAAATGTTGAAGAAAAAGAGAAGCTTGGATTTTACAAAAAGGAGTCTTTTGGGAAAGCTGTTGATTGATAAAGCAGTTTTTACGCAGATGCTTCTAATAGTGCTTAAAAATATACAAAGTAACTTTAAAGGTCTTTGCTTGGAGGAAATTCAAAAAGGTTTCTTCCAATTCTTTTTTTTTAATGATATAAAGATGTGACATGCACTTTGAAACAGTTCCTGGATCTACAAAAATAAACTCATATTTCTCCAAGAATGGGGCAATCTCTCGCAAACCTTGTTACTTAATTTTGATCATGTACTATATTGGGTTCAATTGTGGAGGCTACTATCATATTTCAGAATTGTAGATAAGGGGAAGAAGGTAGGTGCTAAGGTGGGAGAGATTCTCAAACCTGGCTTGTATTATGTAAAAGATAACCATGGTGTCATCATAAAAGCTCATTTGAAGATTGATATTTCAAAGCCATTATGTAGAGAAGTCTACGTCTTTAGCCCATTGGGAGGTAAGGAGTGGATTGATGAAGGTAAGAATTGCTTAAGTATGATTCAGGATGAAATCAATTCCACTATTAAGGAGAACTTGTTTTGCCCATGGCTAAGAGTAAATCAATTAGGAAAGAAGCTATCTTACGAATCTGTTGGGAGAGATGTCAATAGATAGACAAACCACATAAACATAGTGGAATAATTATTCTCCCTATATGTAAGCAAATAGAGTTTAATCTATGTAGTTATATGTGCTAGAAGGAAATGTATAGATAGTCAATCACACCAAGCCACAAGAACACAAGTAATTATTAGCGTGAAAAACTTCACCGGCACGATGAAAAAAAACCATAGGACCTAGTCCAGTCAAAAACTCCACTATCAACCAAATAATGTGTTCATAGTGTCTTCCCTAATCACCATTAGAGGATACGAAACAAATCTCATCAAGATATCATCAATCTATGCAAATACAAAGAGAAATAGGAGGGAACTTATCAAAAACACAATGTTACTATTCACAGACATAAACCCTAGTTCTAAGCTCAGAATCAGATATGCACCAGTCTAATTATTGCTAATTGTGTTGCAAGTCTCTTCTCCTAATTTCAACTTGAGCAAACCCTAGATGAAGCTGGATCGAGACTTTGATGAAACATGTGTAAAGATTAAAGTGAAAGAAAATTGCAGTTGTAACTTCTCTTCTGTTTCTTTCTTTTTCATATTTTGATTTTCAAAGTCTTCCAAAGGGTTAAACCCTATTTGAAGGGGCTTTCCACCACATGGAAGGAAATAACCCAAAAAATCTCCCCTTCCAACTATGTGAAGGGAATCACCATCCTAGCGATCAAACAACAAACTTCAAGTTTCTCCGTTAGTAGTGTCTTTGTCAACATGTCAGAACCATTACCATCAGTGTGAACTTTCTCAAGTTGAAGTAACTTGTCATTCAACGTATCTTTGATCCAATGGAATCAAACATCAATGTGTTTTGATCTTGCATGGAAATTAAAATTCTTAACAAGATAATAACACTCTGTATATCACAAAATAACACACTGTTGCTTGAAACCACGTTCTCTCAATATCTTCTTTGTCCATAGCAACTCTTTAGTAGCTTTTGTTGCTACAATGAACTCTGTCTCTATCATAGAAAGATCAATGCCCTTATGAAGTGTTGATTGCCAAGCTATAGTCTAACCTGTAAAAGTGATCAAATAACCCGAATTAGACTTATGAGTGTCCACATATCTTGGCATACTACATTTGTATAACTAATTAACAATGATTGTCCATTTCCAAAACCAAGTTGGAAGTGCCTCAAAGATACCTCATGATTCACTTAACTGCATTCAATGCTCTCTTCTCGAATTTGACAAGAATTAACTAAATACACTAACTGCATAGGCAATATCTAGTTTTGTGCAAACCATCGCATACATCAAGCTTCTTACTACTAATGTGTAAGGAAGTCTTTTTGTCTTCCTTTTCCTTAACTGTAGAAGGACATTGCTCTGTATTCAGTCATAAATGCGTAGCAAGAGGAGAGATAACCACTTTAGTGCCATCCATATTAAACCTCTGAAGCACTTTCTCAATGTACTCCTCTTGTGACAAATACAGCTTCTTGGCACTCCTGTTACAACTGATTCTTATGCTAAGAATTTTCTTTGCTAGCCCCATATCCTTCATAGCAAATGACTTACTTAATTTCTTCTTCACTAATAAATCCTTAAAGTATACTTGCAAACAATCAACATGTCATCCACATAAAGCAATAAAAGAATAAAATCTTCATCAGAGATATTTTTAACAAATACACAATGATCATAACTTGTCTTCTTGTAGCCTTACTCCCCCATAATAGACTAAAACTTCTTATACTACTGTCTCGGTGCTTACTTTAGACTATATAGATTTTTCTTTAGCTAGCACATATACTGCCGATCTTAACCAAGGGCTAATGCCAACAATGACAAATGACCTCCAAGGAGGCCAATGCCGACCTCAATAAAAGGTCAATGCCCCAATACCCATCTAACCAGGGGTTGATGCCAACAAGGACCAACGTCCTTTGATGTAGCCAATACCGACCTCAACCAAGGGCCAACATCCACAAGGATCAATGTCCTTTAAGGTTGCCTTTGCCAACCTCATCCAAAGGTTAGCTTAAGTCATAGAAATAAAAAGCCAACCTCAGTCACGTAGAAATAAAAAGCTATCATAGGCCATAAAGAAAAGGTCAATCTAGGCCACATAAATAAAAAGTTGACCGTAGCCACTTATAAATAAAAGACTGACCTTGATATAGAAATAAAAGGCTGACCTAGGTGACAAAAATAAAAGGCCAACCTGGACCACTTAGAAGTAAAAGTTCAACCTCGACCATAGAAATAAAAGGTCAACCTAGCTCTGAAAATAAAATGCCTAACTTTGCCACTTAGAAATAAAGGCCGACCTCAACCATATAAATAAAAGGTCAACCTCGATTACTTAGAAATAAAAGGCCGACCTAGGCCCCAGAAATAAAAGGCTAACCTCAACCAGTTAGAAATAAAGGCCGAGCTAAGCCACAAATAAAAAGTCAACCTTGGCCACTTAGAGATACAAGGTCGACCTAGGCCATAGAAATAAAAGGCTAACCTCAACCACTTAGAAATACAAGGCTGACCTTGGCTAGACAAACAAAACGCCAACGTCGATCACTTAGAAATAAAAGTAAGAGTCTAGCCTTGGCCATAAAAATAAAGGCCAACCTAAGCCAAAAAAAAAAAAAAGGCTAACCGAGGCTACTGAAATAAAAGGTTGACCTAGGCTATAGAAATAAAAGGCTGACTTATGCCACAGTTAAAAAGCCAACATCGACAATGTAGAAATAGAAGGTCAACCTAAGTCACGAAAATAAAAGGCCTACTTCAACCATTTAGGGAAAAAAGAAAAGGCTAACTTAGGATACATAATAAAAGGCCAAGCTCATCCACTTAGAAAGAAAATGCTGACCTCAGCCTGAAAAATAAAAGGCTAACCTAGGCCATAGAAATGAAAGGTTGACCTCGACCTTAGAAATAAAAAGGCTTACCTCAACCATAGAAATAAAAGGTTGACTTAGGCCGTAAAAATAAAAGGCCAAGCTTATCCACCTAAAAAGAAAAGGATAACCTTGGCTACTTAGAAATAAAAGGCTGACCTCAACATCCATCCTATTTAAAGAAAAATCCAAGGATGATTCTATGGTTAAGATTCAAAAAATAAAACTCATCTAAAAGTCAAAAATGAAATGTCACATACTAGAGAGGCACAAATGTCTTGACCAATATCTTTGACACATGGGGTCATGACATGCCATCATCACATCCGTCCTCTACATAGCTTGGACCCTACTCACTCAAGGTTTGAGCTTTGAAGGGGGTAAATGTCCATAACCCATACCAGTAACCCAACAGAATTTGGCCTACTTGCATATGGCCCATGGCCTAGCCACCTACAAGGACAAAAATGCCACTCCTCTTTTGTCGCAATTATAGAGATGCCACTCCTCCCTTCTATGAAAGCTACCTCCTATGCACACAGGTATACTACTATGCATGGCTTACTAAAGGATTGACCTAAAAGCTTTCTAACTCGACCTATGAGCTTTCCAACCCACGTTAGTTGTCTTGATAGAATAATAAAGTAATTCATCTAGATTTGGTGGGTTCTAACCATTCTCCAATTCTCTTGTGTGACATAATTCAAGTGCCGAGACCTAAAAGACAATTAAGATCTAATTCACTATGGCAGTTTAATTCTCAAGTTTAAGATCCTGTTGTCTCTATATGAAAAAAGCCAATCTCAGGCTCTAAGATATAGCACATTTTTAGTAAGCTCAAAAAAATGAGGTATATGTTAATACAATGGTGTACTTCATGGCCTCTAAAAAATTCCTACCAAATGATATAAAGCATTACAACTGAGCTCTCTAGAACCTAGTAGCAGCCGCTTTTTGAACATAACTATGTCTTTGCTTAGAGAAGCAATTGAACACTGTCTACAATGACAAAGAGGCTTTCAGAGGGAAAAGAGTAAAGCTAAGTGTCTAAAAGATGGAGAAAAAAATGCATCTTTCTTTCATAACGAAGTTATGAGCAAATGAGCAAGGAATAAATTTGCAAAAATTAAAGATTAGTTGGGTGTTTGGAAAGAAAGGCATTCAGCAGTGGCTACTGTAGTGATTTGATTATTTTCAAAATATATTCACATCTCTCATTACTGTGCTTTAGTTAATTTCTCATCAATAATCACGGGGCAAATGAATCGATGGCTTCTTCATCCTATCTCATTTGATGAAGTCTAAAGAGTTGTCTTGTCCCTTGATTATAGTAATGCCCTAAGAGATGATAACTTTACCGAGTTGTTCTTCAAACGATACTAGCATATTGTTAATAAGAATATCTATGATGTAGTGGTCTCCTTTTTTTGTACAAAGAAAGGATGCATAACATTAATCACACTAGCTTGTTCATTCCTAAAACTAACCATGTTAAGGATATGACCCAGTTGTGACCCAATAGCCTTTGTACTGTATTGCACAAATTCTTTTCATAGGCCTTAGTTTGATGGCTTCAACCAATCATTGATAAAATTATCAACCTAAACCATGGGGCATTCATCAAGGGTCAATAGATTACAGATAACATTATGGTTGTTCATGAGCTAATGCACTACTTGAAGACTAAGACTGGTAATTCTTGTGGAATGGCTTTTAAACTCAACATGAGTATAGCCTATGATAGGGTGGAGTGAGATTTCCTAAGTTTTATAATGTTAAAATTGGGGTTTAGTTAGAATTGGGTGACCCTAATCATGGAATGTGTCAGCAAAATCTTCTATTCAGTCACTATTGATGGTGAGTCCTTTGATTACTTTAAAACATCTAGAGGTCTTCATCAAGGAGATCCTCTATTCCTATACCTTTTCTTAACGTGCGTAAAAGGATTGTTATATTTGTTGCAAGAAGTAGATTATGTGAGGATTTATCCCACATATTTTCTTGGGTTTTATGGCAGCATTTGAAGTCCCAAAAAATGCATAGCTTTATAGCTTCACATCTAGTCAAAACATATAGCTTCATGTTAATACCCAAAAATGGTTATTTTATAGAGTTGCTAGAGCTAAGTTTTTGTATAAGCAAAGTGGAATTCATTTGTCATTCTGGAACTTCTGGAAATAGAGAACAACTCTTTGCAAGGGAAAATAGAAAGGAGCCTGTGAAGAACTTTGGGGGATAAGGGATATGATTTTCTGAGAGGATGAGAAACTCATCTTCATTTACCATTGAATAGTTCTTCATTTGTTTCTTCTATATTTTTCTAAACTTCAGTTGCTTCATTTTTATTATAGATGTTGTTCTTGAATATGTTTTGGCTTGATTTACCTACATCTAGTAGCTAAATCTTTATTCTATATTTGGGATGTACTCATTAATGTTTCCATTTCGATTTGGAACTAGTCGTTGGATAATATTCTCTTATTGCAATTTGATAAATATGTCAATTTACTAGCCATGAGTTGTTTGTTTAAGATGTTGAATGATGGAGCAAAACTGGAAATTCAATATTAGTTTGTGGATTTATTGAACCTAGGCAGTGTAACTTAGAAATTGCTTCACACCTTTGTGACATTTGTTTTGGATTTCAGAGAACTTAATAAGCTTATATTAATTTCTATGATCATGAAAGCAGACATAGGATTATTATAAATATAGGTGTTACACCGCGAAAGAGGGTAATACATATATTAGGGAATTCGGTCATTGCAAATAAGAAGATATTATCAACTAAGACGAGTTCCATAAAAAAGATTAATTGATGAAACCCCAATCCTAGAAGCCTTTGTCATTTGATTTTATCATCATATTTAGCATTGTCATTGCATTCCTATATAAATTTGATTGCTTAGATAATATAAGAGTGCACAATTTCGGTACTTGAAACTCCTCCCAATGGATATGATACTCTTGCTTGCCCTATTATGCGTTTATTGATCCATACACTTGTGGTATGCTTTAGAGGCATCTGTAGGGTTGAATAATTATTTGCTAGGCATTAAAATCATGAGATGGCATACTTTGGTTAGTTACCTACTATTTGTTGATGACTCCATCCTCTCATAAGGGCCAACTCAAGCAATTGTGCTACCATTTCTAGTATCTTGCAAAGCTATGATGTTGTTAGTGGACAACAAATTAATTTGAATAAATTTTCAATTTTCTTCTTAACTAATACCCTTCATAGAGTCTAGTCTCAACTTGCCAGAATGTTAAGGGTGATGCATATTAGTACTCAAGATAAAGTACCTTGGATTGCCATCCTGTATACAAAGATCTAACACAGCCACTTTTAATGCTGTTATGCAAAAAGTATCTCAAAGAATGGTAGGGTGGAAAGGTAAATCATTATCTAGTGCAAGTAGTGTCACACCCTAATCTAGAGCATGTGACCAGTGCAAGAAATGACCATTTATAAGATCTCCTACAAGCCTTCACATATCCATATACATTTAATGTAAAAGGAAAAGTAACACTATTTATATAATATACACCAATGCGTTTCATATTAGAGGAATTTCACTAAAAATTTTGATAGTCTTCTCTGAAACATACATTATCCCCATGGACAATAGTGTACCAATAACATGGACAGACCAACCATGAAATACAACTAGGCCTTCATGGCTAGATACCAATGATTATACATTACATACACATTACTCAACAATGCAATGTAAGTTATGATTCAAGACACAATAGCATGACATGCTTATTAATCACATCATAACTAGATGGACAATATAATCCTAATCCAACTGTCTGTTGACGTCAAGATCTTGCTTTGTTCATTCCCCAAGAAAGCCTACCAAGCTTTAGTAGTAACTTGGTAGTCAGCATCGATTAACCTGAAAAATAATAGAGAAAAAGGGAAGTGAGTCATATAGACTCAGTGAATAGAATTTCTTTACTGAAGGGTAGCATATAAGTATCATACAAATAAATTCTTATATAGTTTATAAATTGAGTTATTTTAAAGACTAATACACACACACACACGCATATATATATATATATATATATATATATATATATATATATATATATATTGTAAGTACACATAATTGTGATAAATCATAA
>JASKGM010043958.1:0-21665 GCA_034509205.1 Ceratonia siliqua
ATTTATTGACATGTTTGTTTGTTTCATTTTGTTGACAAAATGAAACTATTGTGGTTGGCATTTCTGTTTTGAGGTTGGTATCAGATTTTGAGAAACATTATAGAGCAAACAGAGCTGTTAGGATATAATGTAT
Source organism: Ceratonia siliqua (assembly GCA_034509205.1). Taxonomy (NCBI): domain Eukaryota; kingdom Viridiplantae; phylum Streptophyta; class Magnoliopsida; order Fabales; family Fabaceae; genus Ceratonia; species Ceratonia siliqua. Next base: position 134 of record JASKGM010043958.1, read on the forward strand.
TTTGCCACGGATTTACTAATCGTGACAACCTACTTATGGAAATTTTGCCATAGATCAATAACTCAGTGGCAAAACTACATCATCTTTTGCCACGAATATTGAAAACCGTGGCAAAATTATTTAAAAAATTGCCACGAAATAAAAAAAAAACTGTGGCAAAACTCATTGATCTTTTGCCACGAATATTGAAAACCGTGGCAAAAATCATTGATCTTTTGCCACGAATAACGAATATCGTGGCAAAATTCTTTGAAAAATTTGTCATGAAACGAATAAACCATGGCAAATTTCCACAAAATTTTGTCACGGATTAAGGAATCTGTGGCAAATTCTATGAAAATTTGCCACGAAAAAAGAAACTGTGGCAATTTTTCACAAAATTTTGTCACGGATTAAAGAAACTGTGGCAAATTCTATGAAAATTTTGCCATGAAGTATTTGCCACGATTTTATAAAACTGTGGTAAAATATGTGCAGATATCTGCCACGGATATCAAATGACGTGGCTAAATTCCGTGGCAAATGGTTGTGTCAAAATTTTGAACCACGACTTTTATCATAAAAATTATCACGGCATGTTTCTTCAATCTGCCACGGTATTATTCTGTGGCAAATTTATCACGGTTTATATTTCCGTGGCAAATAGGCTTAGCTACGACTATTTAAGCTACGGACTGAATTCCGTGGCAAATTCCGTGGCAAAGTTCATTTGTCACGAAATTTAGTATAATTTGCCACGGTTTTTGGCCGTGGCAAAAGTCCTTTTTTCTTGTAGTGACCCTCTATCAGGATACACTCAATTGACAGAGGTTGCGACCTAGGTGCATTTAGTGTTCTACCACGATCCTACCATAGATCCCAACATACATCATATTCAAAAATTTCCCAAACTTTCACAATATAACTTCAAATCCTTCTTCAACCAATCTTAACCTTCCCTCAATTCTAATTCCATTCCTCTTTCAAATTATTGCAATTATATCATATTAATAAATAAAAGAGTAAATTACCCTCTCCTCTCCTAAGGGATGCCTTAATTAACGGCTCTCCCTTTTGTTATAAAAATATACATGAACCTTTATTGAAAGTTAAAAAAATACTACAACTTAACTCAAGGAGAAATTATTGAATAGTTTGTAAATTAAACTAGTGGAACCAAGTTCCACATTGATAAAACAATGGCAAACAAAGGTTAAGAGTAACTTTAGTTATATGGGCTAAACTAACCCAAATTATATAGCAAATCAAAGATATTTAAATGTCTTTGATTGTCACTTGGTCAGATGTTAGTTAATTAATTTTAAAAACAGACAGTTGTTTCCAACAGACATAATTGTTTGTAGAAGTGTCTTTTCAAATCTCTAGAAAGGGAAGTTCCAAATGCATTGATTCACTTACCAACATATTGTTTGTAGAAATGCCTTTTTAAATATCTAAAAAGGGAAGTTTCAAATGCATTGATTCACTTTTCCATCCAGAGTTTTTGAGGGTTTGTTGTATCTTGAGGTAACATACTTTTATAGAGAAACAAAATTATACTCAAGACAGTGTAATTTCACTCCTCAAAGTCAACGAATTTCATTGTTTACAGTTACTAACAGAAATTGCTATTAGTTCAATCCAATATTGCTTCTGCATTTCATTAGTTTCATTTAAACTTAAATGAAGAAGTTTATACATACTTCAATTGACAATTACAATGAGATATTGAATTAAAAGATAACCTTTCCAGTATCAATGCACTTAAAAATTTAGTTAATAATTCCTTTCTATTTTCCGGACTATCCCCTACTAGAATGTGTTCAGAAAACCCAATTCATCACAAAAGTAACATCATAATCAAGAACCAGAGATGAACATAACAATTGACATTTCCAGCCAAGACTGATAACAATTTAAGTTAATCAACTGGTATGATACGTGATGACTAGTTTAAGTTAAACTACGTTAAAGGAGCCAAAATTTATACTATTCTCATCTCAAAAGAAATTTCTCAAGCTGAACTAACAAAATCAGAATCACAAGACTTGAAACCAATAATGTAGGCAAGAAGTTGTCACCGGCATTTTAAACCAGAACTCAGAATTAGTGATTTAAATAAAAAAATATTATTCAGAAGGATTTTATGAAAACGAACATTACAATTACCTATTATTCCACTTACTCTTAAAAACTTAATTGATAAGTTTAAATAAAAAAAATTTGATCATTTTAAAATTTTAATATACATTAGCACACTATTCCTTAAAACAAAATATTTAAAAATTAATATAAATATAATAATAGCTAATTTGATCTGTTAGTCTAAAATTATATATATTAGTATATAAAATAAATTATAGTCATTTCTCATAAAATTTTTAAAATATACACTCTCTCTAATTTCAATTTAAACTAATTCTTTTTAAAATTTATGAAACTTATACTCACATTTCCTTTAGTTTTAATAAATTTACATTAATCTCTTCTATTATAAAGTTGTCAAAAGCATTAACTTGATTCTTTGGTAATTTGTGATGCATTAAACTAGGTTTATTAAAAAAAATTTAAGAGAAAATATAATTAGCATTATCTTTATTAATAATTTTATTAATAAAGAGAATGTGATTATATAAATTGAATGAGTATATGTTTAAAAAAAATTAGTATAAAATACTCACACTCCTCTGAAGTATGATTTAATTATACAACCATATTATTTATTTTGAAAACTTATACAACCTTCCACTATAAATTAAAAATAGCTATAACTAAATCTAAATTCATAATTGACATTAAAATTGACCGTTATCTTTTTATCAAAAGACTTTTTTGTATAATATAATTAAAATACCATTGATTTTATATAATATATATTTTTCTTGTATTATTTTTCTTTAATTTTTTTGTTTTATAAATATAGTTAGTTGAAATTTTTTTATTCTAAAAATATTATTACTTGAAAAAATTTATTTATTTATTGTTTTAAGAGTATTATGACTTGAAATTTTTTTTTGTTTTAAAAATATAATTACTTGAATTTTTTTTTTAAAAGTATTATTACTTGGAAAATATTTTTTTTGTGTTTTATAAATATCATGACCTGAAAGAATTTTCTTTTTTGTTTTAAAAATATCATTAACTGAAAAAATTTCTTTTTTCATGTTTTTAAAATATAATTACTTAAAAAAATTATTATTTTTGTTTTAAAAATAAAATTAGTTAAAAAATATTTTTTTCATTTTAAGAATACTTGAAATTTTTTTATTATTTTAAAAATATCATTACTTATTTTTTTTGTTTCAAAAATATAATTACTTGAAAATTTTTATTTTTTACTGCTTTAAAAAAATATTACTTCAAAAAATGATTTTCTTTTAAAAATATATTTACTTGAAAAATATTTCTTTTTTTTATTTAAGAATATCATTACTTAATTTTTTTTAGTTTTAAAAGTATTATTACGAGAAACTATTTGCTTTTCGTTATTTTTCTGAGTGAAATTATTAACTATTTGTCGTCTTAATAAATGAATGCAAGTTTTAAGTAAAGGCAATTCTGTCATTCTAATTTGTAATATTAATTTTTTTTAAAATAAAAATAAAATATTCTTAACAAAGTTAGATTAAATAAATTTTATATGTAAAATTTTAAAATAAAGAAGAGTATTGTATAATTAAATAATCTTTAAAAAAATAAGAATATTTTACTTAAAAATAAAATATAATTATAAATAATATTATTTATATATTATTTTTTTACATTATTATTGCATCTCTTCTCATATATTATTTTATTTTTTTATCATGGTCATTGTTTTCTCATTGGACACTCAAACCAATTATGGCCAGCTCTATCATTTGATTTGTGTCATCAACGAGCGATGATGGTAACCACCGTATAAATGTCGCACGCAGACCATACCCAGTCCTCGTGTGCCTCATGCTCACCTTTACAACTTACCGCTCCTCTCCTCTCCTCTCTCTTCAAGTTTCCTCCGGTAATTCTCTATCCTTTTATCATTGTCGGTGATTGAAACCCTACTGCAAGCTCAATTTCGCATCCAAAATTATGATGTATTTTTATGCTTATTTTTTTGTTCATGTTAATTGAAAATTCACAGAAATCGCATGGCAATTCCTAAATTTACATTTTTGGCTCTTTGTTTCTGTTTAGGTTTCTGAATTTTGGGATTCAATCAGTTGATATGCTATTTCTCTTAGTCTGTGATCTTTCTTTTTTCGGAAGCTGAAGTTTGAAATAGGGCGATTTTGGTGGGTGTAGTGTTGAGTTTTGAAATTGGGTGTTTGGTGATGGATGGTAATAAGGATGAAGCTTTGAGGTGTATTCGCATCGCTGAGGAAGCGATTGCAACAGGGAACAAAGCGCGTGCGCTTAAATTCATCAAAATTGCACAACGTTTGAATCACAATCTGCCAGTTGATGTGTTACTCAACATGTGTGAGAGGCTTGATTCTCAGTCGCCTGCGCCTTCATCTGATGTAAACTGTGTCCGTCAGGTTAAGACGGAGCATGGTTCAATGAAAACTGATGAGGGTTTGAATGGAGAGAGGAATTATACAGAAGAACATGTTCAATTAATTAGGGAGATTAAGGGTAAGAACGATTATTATGCCATTCTTGGTGTGGAGAAGACTTGTTCTGTTGAAGAGATTAGGCGAGCTTATAGGAAATTGTCATTGAAAGTTCATCCTGATAAGAATAAGGCACCAGGTTCTGAAGAGGTATTTAAGAAGGTATCCAAGGCTTTCAAGTGTTTAAGTGATGATGGTTCAAGGAGGCAGTATGATCAGACAGGGCTGGTTGAGGAGTTTGAACACAACCAGCAGCACAATGTTAGGCGCAGGAGAAGAAGGACAACTGCAAATGACTTTTTTGATGATGACTTTGATCCTGATGAGATATTTAGGGCATTCTTTGGACAAACAGAAGTATTTGGGAGAACCCATGTTTACAGGACACGAGGAATGGGCAGTCACCAGAGGCAGGAATTTCAAGGAGGAAGGCTTAATATTATGCTCCTTCTGCAACTTTTACCATTCTTGATAATCTTCCTGCTTGCCTACTTGCCATTTTCTGAACCAAACTACTCTTTGCAAAAGAATTACTCATATCAGATTCCAAAGACAACGAAGAAGTATGGTATAGAGTTTTTTGTGAAATCTGAAGCATTTGATGCTAACTATCCACATGGAAGTCCTGCTCGTGCGAATATTGAGGACAATGTGATAAAGGATCATAAAAATGTGCTTCGTCGTTACTGTCAAATAGAGCTCCAGAGGCGTAGTTGGAATAGGAATCTACCAACTCCTCACTGCGAAAAGCTACAGAACCTTGGATATGCCTGAAGGTAACTCTTCCCTATTCTTTTTACTCCTGTGAAAGATATGTATCATTCAAGCAATTTCTATTGTCAGAATTGATTGTAGTTTTTCTTTAAAGGATTGAAATACTTTTTCATTTTTTCCTTTTCTTTTTCTATTACATAATGAATATATTTTAATGCTAATATAAGAGCTCATCTTTTACTGCCCTCTTTTGGTTCTGACTCTATTAATCTTAGAACTGTTGTACTACTTCCGTTGCTGTATTATATTACTGCTTTGATCAATTTTTTTGTTTTTACATAATACTGCTTTGATAAATTCAATAAGCATTATATAGAAATTCATGGAGGAACATTTTTCTGGAAATTAGACTAGAGAGATTGCTTTCGGCATGCTGTTTTAGCTATATTTTATAGTAATTTCTTAATGTGGACTTTGTTATTTGCTTTTGACTAATTTATCCTGTTAGGTCAAAACTCTAATTTCTTATTCGCATTACTGGTTTAGAGAGAGAAAAGGGGTTTGGAGATCAGAGAGAGGAAGTTGGCTATAGAGAAAAAGTCCGTGTAGTCAGCTGTTTCATACTCCGCCGTAGAAGTGTTTGTGGCTGATAAAGAAGGATGGAGCCAGAGAAAAGGGATATGTTTGATAAAAATTTTAACATCTCACATTTTACTGATATGAAAAGTTGAAAGACTTGGGCATAAATTGTAAATTCAATCAATTATGTGCCACAAAGATAATATTCACCAATTATAATTGATAACTTGATAGACCAGTTACCCATCTCCTTAATGAATGGTTCCACCCTTTTTTTGTACACGTCATGTTGTAATTAATGGGTGTGAGGGGTATTGAATCTCCCTCAAATTAACAAGGGTATGGTAGAACTCTAGAACTGTCCCTAATTTCTTTTTCACATAACTGCTCTGTTACTTGGCTTTTATCATACCGTGTGTTGCGATTATTGTTGAGCTTCCTGTGTCATTCTACGTGTATGTTGTCACTACCCCCGCTTTCTTTAAATTTTTTTGTTCTCATGCCAAATGCAAATCCACCGCCGCCCCCAAAAACAAATAATAAACAAAACAAAGAAAATTCTCAAAGTATATTATTTACTTAGAAGTGCCTACAATGCATGTTTAAGATGTCATGTGTATCTTGTCTAACCCTTTGTATAGTACTTTTTCAATGAGTTCGTTTTCAGTTATTTCCTTATATTTCATTGTCTAGCATGCTGAAATCATTTACTTACCTTCCCCTCCCATATATCTCTCTGTTGAGTATATGTGTTTATGTACTTATGAGCATGCAGGTAGCAAAAGAGACTACTTGGATTATTCTTCACTTGGCTTGATAAAGCCTTGTCTCAGTTGCTGAGCTTTTGTGCACATGTAATTCTTCAGGCAATTGAGGATCTCTGTTGGAGTAGCTCTTCGTACGGCTGTATGCTAACTAAATAGCCAATCAAGTGCCCTGCTGATCTTGCTTTCAGAATTCTTTGGTAAATATGCTTAAAAGGGTGTTTCTTATTGTTAGAGGGATAATGAATGGGATTGTCTATTATGTTATATGCCACATTGGTGATGCAGAACATGACTGCTAATAATTATGTAAACAACCCTATGAAATGGAGTTTGATAGGAGTGGCCTGCAAGTTTACTTGAGGGAGAGGCAGGAAGACAGAGTATGAGACCCCAAATTGGAGTCTTGAGGATTTGTCATTTAGATGGTGAAATTCTTGAGGGTAACGAGTTATATTACGTAGATTTATTTTGCTTATTATAAAACAGGTTCACGTGAAAGAATGCTTTTGCTTCTTTCGAGTGAAGAATCCTTAAGTCGAGGAAGCTACAAAACTTCAGATTGACTTGTGAATTTGCCTTTTGTATGACAAGAGTATGTTTTGATGAGTCATTGGTGGTTAGATTTTCTAATTTGGGGATACATCATAACATTTCTGATTTTTACATCTTGCTTCTATGCATACAGTTGAGACTCCCGTAGTGCCCTTTCAATTACTATTTTCAAACTCGAGTGATAGTTATATAAAGATATGAATGGTGTTTTATATTATTTTGCGCTAGGTGTTTATGGATCGGTTTAAGTTAAGTTAAAGAGATTTTTAAACTCAATCCGTACATTATTGTGCTGGTCGGGTGGGGTTAGTAAAATGTTAACTCCAACGTGGGTTGATAATTAAAAAATTTTATAAAAGTATTTAAAAATTAAATTTATCTAAAGTAATATAAATATAGGATCATAAATTAAAAATATCATTTCACAAGCATAAATTAATAACAGTAGTATAAATATAAAAATAAGTTATAAAACCAATCTTAACTTATACAAAATGATATATTAATAAAAACATGAAAAAATATGTGTAGATTTGGTTGAGGCGAGTTAAAAAATTTTAGTTTGTAATTTGACTTGTACTTTGTGGATTCAAAAATACTCAATCTAAACCAACTTGTAAACTTAATTCAAACGTATGCGTTAGGTCGGGTAAATTCAGTGGCTGAATTCAATTCAATTAACACCTCTACCCATAATTTCTCGATACTCAGGTGGCCCCAAAATTAATTGATTTTGCATAATTCTATGCGTTTCATTGGTGCTTACACAAACTAGGTGTTGATACTTTGTTTTTATATTCTCTAATATTTTGAAAAAATTGAATACCGAAATTTTATATTTTGAATTTAGTTCAAATAAACTTGGTCTGTTCAACAGTTTTGTCATTTAACAATGGAAGTCATAGAACGTTGGAGAAGGATTTTTGTACAGATGGGTGCACCGCATCAATTAATGGCGACATTTTTGTTTGTTGTTGCTGAGTTGTACCCCAAAATTGAAGCTGCAACACAAAAATAGAAGTCCAGGCCACAATTCAGAGAAGTTGGCACTGCAGCTCCCATCACTCAGGGCCGCGGGGCCATTTGTCTACTAGGGTGGCATTGTAGAACCCATAAGGCCAACCCATTGTTCCCATGACTAATTATTAGGTGAACTACTAGCCCTTAAAGCCATTGCTTTGGAACTTTGAAGTTGCAGCTCGCACACTTCAAATGCAATAAAAGTCCGAAAATTTATTAGAAAAGCAACTTTTGATACAGGGAAAAAGAAGCTAAGTTGAGAATTCAAGAGCAACAGCCAAAGAAGGACTATTGAAGAGGAGAAGCAAAGAGAACGAGATTTTTCGGGAATTCAACATTTTTACTTATGATTCTCTTTTCTTTTCTAGAAATTACTAATGTTGGTTATCAACTTGAACTTTGTATTTACTACTCCTTTAATGGAGTATATTTCTTTATCTAGGGTTAGAATTAGAACCCACATGTAATTTGAATTGATTATTTTTCCCATTAGTCTCAGTGATTATTATTGATTGCTTTCTCTATCTATGCTTCATGCTTTTAATTAATTGGCCATTGATGGGAATGAAATTGGGAACCTTAGGAACTTTGGGAAAAGAATTTTGGGGTTTTTACCTTGTATAGAGATATGTGTGATCATTGAACGGAAGACGCAAGTTTGTGCACGATAAGAATATACCGGCACAACATATACAGTCACAAAGGGATTGAACCTAATGAATCCCTATATTAGAGATTATCCATAGAAATATAGGGTAATCCTGAATAGGGGTACTTCCACTTACTCTATAGAAAGATAATGGGAGGTTTTGAGACCCTAGTTGGCAATTAAAATAATTAATTGAGAGAATTAAGGAAAGAAGTGACTTTTATGAAGTGTGGGGGAAAATTGTAGTTTTAGGCTTATCCAATTTAATGAAATACATCTCTTAGTCAATTGCTTAACTTACTATTTAATTATTTCTTAATTTAATTCGTTATCGGTGTTTAGTTTGATTAAGACTGAGAAAGATAATTTTAATACTTAACAGCTTGGTAACAGTTCTTCGTGGGAATGATACTTTACTCACTCTTGATTACTTGTTATGATAACGTGCGCTTGCGTTTGCAATTTATTTTCACAACAACAATTCAATGCTAAAAGTAGTACAAGATGTTGAAAGCAACTGAGGAGTATTTGTGCAAGAAAGAGAATTGCTAAACACATATGGACCATCTCTAAGGATTCCTTTGAGCAGTATGTCCTTCATGGCTTGAGATTTAACAAAGCAAGTGTTAGGATGAAACTCAAAGAAAACATTGTTATCCTTTGAAAATCTACATTAACAAGATTTTTAGTTATACTAGGAACATGAAGAAGATCATTTAAAAACAACATTCTAGATTGATGAGGTGACTTTAACAAAGAAAGACCAACACGTTTAATGGGTAAACCTATTCCATTGCTCACACAGATTCTTTCTAAGCCAGTATAGTCAGCTTTGTTCACCAGATTATTGAAATCAGGGGTAACTGAAAGATTAAACACAATACAATAATTTGATCTATAGCATGATTAAAGGAGTATGAATTAGGAATACAAGAGAGTGTTGAGGAATCTATGAGAGGAAAGCTTCTATTCTCTTTATCATAAATGGTTTCTTGTGTATGATCTAAATGAGATAATCACACAACATAATAAGATGGAGATAAGAGACCTCTCCTTATGTTCACTATATGGATTAACCTACCCATCATAGTCAACCCATTTACATAAGTCCCATAATTTACAGCCCATATTTATATTTAACACATAAATATTAATATGAGTTTGATTAAATAATTAAATTATGTAAGTCCACACAGGAATATTGTCATATTCCAACATTCTCTCACTTGGACTACATAAATCATATTTTAATAAAATAGATACTCCAGATTAACAATACACACAATGTGGCCACAATGAAGTGTCAAATACAATAAAACATCTCAAATAAGTCCACAATGGAAATACGAGTCCATAAACAATGCAGAAAAGCGTACTCGATATGAATACTGAAATCATGCAGGTGAAGCACCCATATTCTTTATGACCAAACTCAATGCAGAATGTGAAATAGGGAAAAACAAGCCAAAGTCATGTGATCACAATGTGCAATTCCTAACACAAAGGCCTTGGCATCTGCCCAAGATGCTTACTGAGATTCAACACAATATCTCATATAACACAATGAGTATGGGTCCGCAATGTCTCCACAGATATGCCACAATTATCACAAAATTAATAACACAAAATATCAATAATATAACAATCATAATAATGACATAAAATATATACATAATGTCTCAAGACATATTACAAAACAAAAAACACAATGTGTCTATAAGAACACAAAATATCTCAAACTCCCACTAATATAAGATTTAAAAGATCTCACTAGTCCCATATGGGTTACATGATCTTTAAACACTTTAACAAGTACGCCTTTGGTTAGAGAATCCGTAATCATGAGCTAAAAACTCAACACGAGTTTCACCCTCACAAATTTTCTCTTTAACATACGAGTATTTTATGTCAAAATGTTGTGCGCTTAGAGTTCTTGTGACTCTGAAAATAACTCACAGCAACATAGTTATCATAATATATGGTTAGAAGCCTGGATATACTCTCCATAACTCGAAATCCAGAAATCAAATTCCTTAACCATATCACATGGTAAGAAGCCTCATAACATGCCACATACTCTACCTCCATAATGGAGCTAGCCATACATGTCTGTTTGACACGTCTCCACGAAATAGCTCATCCCAGCCATCATAAATATGTAACCCAAATTAGAAGTCAGATCATCATCACAACCTCTATGATCGGAGTCATAGTACCCTATCACTTCAAGATGATCATACTTTTTATGGGACATAATGTGGTCTTTGGTACCATGAAGATACCTCATCACTTTCTTTACAACTTGCCAATGAGCCACTCTAGGATTGCTTAGGTATCTCCCCAGTAAACCAACTACAAAAGAAATTTCAAGACCTGTATAGACTTGAGCATACTTAAGACTCCTAACAATAGAAGCATAAGGGACCTTTCTCATCTTAATTTTATCTTGACCATTTTGAGGACACTGGGTCTTTGAAAGTTTCTCACCCTTTTGAATGGGTGCAGCACACAGATTGCAAAGTCCTATTTATATTTAAGATCCTCTCTGTGTAAGCTTTTTGAGGCAGGCTAAGAATACCTCGGGATATATCATAATGAAGCTCAATGCCAAGAACAAAATTAGCTTCCTCGAGATCTTTCATATTAAAATGAGTTGACAACATCTGTTTGGTCTTAAGTAAGAGACTCAGATCATTGTTAGCCAAAAGAATGTCATCAACATATGACACCAGTATGACAAACTTACTTCCACTATTTTTCATGTAAATGCATTGATCATAAATTTTTCTTTAATACCAAGAGAACTGATTGTTTCATCAAATTTCAAATACCACTGTTTGGAGGCTTGTTTCAACCCATATGTTGACCTCTTTAATTTACACACCAAGTGCTCTTCATCTTGCTTTATGAAATCATCTAGCTGGTTCATATACACATTTTCAAAGTGGTTTCCATTTAGAAATGTAATTTTATCATCCATATGATGAAGTTTTAAATCAAAATGTTGGCAATGCCACACAAAAAGCAAAGAATCTTTAGTAGAGACTGGTAAGTAAACTTCATTATAATCAATACCTTTTTTTTTGCTATATCCCTTAGCAACAAGTCTAGCTTTATATATCTCAATTTAACCATTGGCATCATGTTTGGTCTTAAAGACCCATTTACAACAAACAGTTTTATAACTAGTAGGCAATTCAACTAAATCTAAAATGTCATTTTTCTACATAGAGGATAACTCATCCTCCATAGCAACCAACCATTGAGATACACAAGGATCAAAAACTGCTTCCTAAAAGGTAACAGGGTCATATTCCTTCCCAATATCATAGTCATGCTCATGCAATAATGTAACAAAATTCTTATACTAAGTGGACTTAGGAATTCTCTCATATATCCTCAGAGGAGTTGTCCTAGCAATTAGAATATCTTCTTCATTTGCAACTAGAGTTGGAGCATCGAGAGGATTCAAGACCTCATTATTCACAGCTTCACTATCAATCACTCATCCCACTAAAGTTAGGATAATATGTATGGGAACAATGACACATTCCTCCTTAAAATAAATAGTGTGTGGTTCTTCACTCCGACTATCAAACTCATCCTTAAAAAAAATAGCATGATCAGACTTAATGACTCTAGTGCTATGAGAAGGACAATAAAATCTAGAACCTCTCGATCTAACACAGTAGCTAATGAAGTATCCACTAACATTCTTGAGATCTAGCTTCTTCAATTGTGGGTTATAACATCTCATCTCTACCTTGCAACCCCAAACACAAAAATGCTTTAAGATAGACTTCTTGCCTGAGAGCAGCTTATAAAGAGTCTTAGGAATAGACTTACTATGCACCTTATTCAAAATATACATTGCAATCTTCAATGCTTCTCATTATAAAAACTCTAGAAAAGTAGAATGACTAAGCGTGGATCTGACCATATCCATAAGAGTATGATTACGCCTTTATGTAACTCCATTATGCTGAGGAGTACCAGACATAGTGTTCTACGCCTCTATATCACAATCATGTAAGAACTTAGCAAAATGTCTAGGATTTCTCCCTGTTTCATTATATCTGCCATAATACTCACCACCTCTATCAAACCTTATATATTTAATCTGTTTTTTAGTTTTTAACTCAACAGTAGCCTTAGGAGCCTTAAAAACATCCAAGAATTTTGATTTCTCATGAAGTAAATCAATCCAACCATAACAGGAGAAGTCATCAATAAAGGTAATGATATACTTAAAACCACCCACAAAAATAGGAGTATAAGGCCCACAAATATCTGTATGCATTAACTGAAAAACTTTAGTACATCTGGTAACCCCACCTTTATGTGCTCCAGTAGTAAGTTTTCCCTTGATACAATCAATACAGCTACCAAAATCAGAAAATTATAAAGTATGTAGAACACCTTCCTCAATTAGTCTTTCTAATCTTTCTCTAGAAATGTGACCCAATCGTCTATGCCAAAGCATAGAAGAATTTTAGCAACTCTACCACACTTTTTTCCAACAACAACATTAACAGCGGAACATCGATTATCAACCGATAAATAATTAAAATCCAACATATACAAATCATCACATAAAACACCAGTGCCAATCACAACAGAATCATAAATCAAAGAAACTTTTCTATTACTAAAATTAAAAGAATATCCACATCCATCTAAAACTGAAACAGAAATCAAATTTCTTCTCATGGAAGGTACATAAACAGTATCTTTTAATTATAAAACATGTATAGAAAATAAATTTAAGGAAACATCTCCTATGTATTCTACTTCAAATTTTGTTCCACTAGCAACAATAATCATCAACTCTCCATTACTTGGCTTCATTTTCCTTCTGAACACCTGCAATGAGTTTGTAATGTAAATAGTAGCTCCAGTATTCAACCACTAAAATTTGATTCAAAACACACTAATGCTAGGGGTGTACCTCCTTTCTTCTTAAGCTTATCTTACAACTTATGACAATAAGACTTTTTATTCCATAACTTCTGATAGAAGTTGCACGTTCCCTTGAAGACAGCATCCTCATTCTTGGTCCCATGTGGTTTGCTTGCCTGAACACCCTTCTTTTTGAATTGAGGTGCAGAATTTAATTGTTGTTTACCTGGCCTTTGAAAGTTTTCTTCTCATTTCTATTGTTGGAACCATGAAAAATCATTTGAATACTATAAGCCTTCTCATTTTTCATAGTCTCTTCTTCCTAATTTAGAATAGAGATCAAATCATCAATACCCCACTATTCTTTTTTAAGTGTTATATGTGGTTCTCATCATGCAAAATTGAGGCGGGAGAGATTCAAGAATTTGCTAGACAAGAAACTGGTCTCCCAAATCCATATTCATGGATTTCAGTTTCTTATGCCAGTTTACAAACTTCATCACATACTCACATACACCACTTACACCATTATACTTGGTGTTTGATAGTATAGAGAGATAATTTTATTTTTAATTCTCATCAAATTTCACAAAGTTTTTGGCTACAACATCAAGAAACTCTATTCTCAGTAGAAGAAAAAATCTTCTTGACATGCTCATGCATGTAGTGTTTGGCCGTCATGAGGCACACTGTTGGAATGGTGCCATCTTTGATGCTTACACTCAATCTCTTTCTTCTCTTAAAGGGTAATATTAGCAGTAGGTGTAAGAGGCTCCACCCCTCTTCGTGCCAAATCCAAAATTGAAATGGCCAAAAATAAAATTTTAGAGATCCAACCTAGTTTTTATAATTGGTCCCATTGGCGTCCAAAAACTTAACATTGCCCATTTGCATAGGCAAAACTAAGAGTGATACACAGGGGGATATTTAACACAAATGTTAACATAAAAATGCCAACAATATATTTCACATATCAAATGGTTGACAAAACACAATGAAGTATGTCATTATAATCCTGCCTAAAGGTCCTAAATTACATTGTATAAGCAATTTCCACAACATTAAACATTACAACCCTAAGGTCTAATTCCAATAAGATATTAAAAATTTGGAATATAATATTTAATTTACTCAATAACACAAAGAATTATATTAATAGTGGCAGACCAATAAGGTAAGAACACTGCTAATGCATTCTCTTAATATATGTGTATAGTCCATTGTCTCAAAATGTGAGAATTTTCCCTTTGGTAACAATTGTAATGATTGGTCCCTCGATAGGCGAGCTCACAACCATACAAATGTCCACAACAAAATTATTGAATCGCCAAAATTGAGCTCACAATTTAATTCTTGATTCATTATGTCAAAATAGAAAATTTTCACAAATTTCAACACTTTTAGGCAATAAAATAGTCATAAATAGGACTCAAATTAATTAAGCAACCAAAACGTATTACTAGAGAGAGTACCACACATAAATATACACTAAAATATGTTAGGAACTCATACAAAACAAGTTTAGGTCCCAAATCCGAGAGTACAATATATTTCTAACACTATAAAGGTTTTGAAAAATTAATTATGGTGCTGGAAAATTGTGAGAAATTCTCAAAAGGTAGAACTCAAAGAGTAGGACAATACTAGACCAAGTGGGGTCCAAAACTCTTGGCATGTGGTCCACACGCACCTTCACACATGTAACTCGTGTGTGAGGAATGTTGGGGCTACATAGCGACCCCTCTTTCTTCTTCTTCCCGTGGTTGTTACGCAAGCAACCATGGCGGCCAATTTTAACCTCTATAGAACGTGATTTTTGGTCAATTTTAGAGTAAATTTTAATTACAATTAATATAAATCATTTAATCTTTCATAACCCTAAAACGTTTTTCAAAACCAGTGAATATTTGGATTTTTCCACATCAACTTTCCAAGCTTCCTTCGCCGTTAATGAAGAATTTCACCATCGATGAACCATCAAGAAACCTATTGGCAACCTACCTCCAAAGCAAAGCTTCTATGAAAACAACTCCAACAAAAGTTGAAACAAAGAAGAAAAAATCATCCAAAAAAAAAAACCAATAATGCATGTGGAAAAATACGATATGGTTGCAATAGAATAGGTTAACTATCTATGATACCACTTGAAATATTGCCAAGAAAGATTATCCACACACATAAATAGTTATAGAATAGATTAAGCAAGCTCTCATAGCAATTGAAAGATTAAACACACTATAATAATCTTATCTATAGCATGATTAAAGGAGTAAGGATTAGGAATACCTAAGAGTGTTGATAAATCCATGAGAGGAAAGCTTATGTTCTCTTAATCTTAAATGCTTTTTTCTGTGTGATCTAAATGGGAGAATCACACAACATAATAGGTGGAGATCAGAGGCCCCTACTTATGTTCACTCTATGCGTTAACCTACCCATCATGGTCAACCCACTTACATAAAGCCCACAACTGTATTTGACACACAAAAATATTAATTTGAGTTATTAAATAATTATGTAAGTCCACACAGGATATTAAAATATTCCTACAGTAACATGACTACTTACTCCTGAATCTGATATGAAGCCTGAACAAGAATAGTCTATGGTGTTTCTATAATTTCCTGTATAATAAGCTGTAAGACTAAGACTACAACTCCCAGAATTTGAGTTAAAATTAGATGAATTAGAATTAAAACCATTATTGTTGTTAAAAGGACCAGAATAGGATGAAAAGGGACTTTGTTATGACTAATCAAACCTAAGATAGTAATACCAGGCCATATGTCCTGTCTTGCCACAAACTTGGCATTGTTACTCCCGTCTCTCCCTTTGCCTTTATTGCCATAATTGCCTCTATTTCCTTGAAAAGTATTAGAGAATTTGCCTCCATATCCTGCATATTCTCTTGATAGCTCCTTTCTCGATAGGTATTTTCTTCACCAAAATAAGGAAAATTTCTTGGAATTTGATTGAAACTTTTTGAACTTTTTTATTCTTTGGGATGTATTTAAGTAGAAGCAATATTAACAAATAATGTATCAACATATTTACTAAACTTATCAATTCTATGTTATTAAGCAAGCAATAAAGATTCAATGTCTTCAATAGTGTAATTATTTGATCTAATAAGAATTAAGGTTATGAAAGAATTATATACTCTTCTAGCAGCCCCTCAAGGATTGTCTCCACATGATTTGAAGCTGATACTGGACTTCCAACTGAGGTCAAGGTATCAACATATTTTTGGATTCTCAAATAGGTATTATGTCACTATCATTGGTCCCTTCTTAGTGCTCTGAATTTGTGTCTTGTGTTGTTTCACTATTGCCTTTGTTTAAGTAGCAAAGAATGCATCCACTTTCTCCCATATTTGATATGCAAATTCACATCCTACAGTTCTTGTTAATAAATATTTTGATACGGTACATGGAACAATTCGAGGATGTACAACTCCATAATTTGGAGAGAGAGAGGGAGAGGGGGAGAGATTGAGATTTAGGAATTTGATTATTGATTCCTTCGTATAGCCAATCTTACATGTATATAAAGTATGAAATATATTATGCTAAGACGCAAAGAGACAATACAAACAAAATGCGAACTAATACTCTACAACCAGGATTTTATCAGTTTGATACCTCTTTAATCATGTGGTTGATTTCTAACTCTTTTTAGGTGACGTGGCATATCCTCTCGTATCATTTCCTTCCCCTTCAAAAATGACCTTGCCCTCAAGGTCAAAAATTGGGTAAAGCTAGCAAAAGTCAGTCAAGGGAACCCAACTCGCAACTTTAAGCAACAAGCTAGACTGCTGCAACAGTAGCTCCAATCAGAGAGTGTTACCCCCCTGAACCTGACGTGTTTGAAGTATAGCGATATGCTCAATAATAGGATAATGAGCAACCACAGTAAAAGGAAGCTGAACAATGTGCATGGTGGTATCCCAGAAGTCAATCCCAGCTGCAACTTTCATGTCCTCTTTTGCGGCATTAGAAACTTACAATGGCACTTTCTTGGCCTTTATTAAAAACTTATTATAGCAAGCACCATGAACAGGTAAAAACTAGCTGTTGGGCTCCTGTTCTGCTTTTGCAGTAAACTTGTGCAGCTTGTTAACTTACAATTTCAACTTCTTCTAGCTATCTTTGAAGCGACCTCATACCTTATACACAATCCCTTGCACTTTAACATTAGTAACTCTGAATGTTGCTTCTCAGCCTAATATGAAGAGAAAGACAAGGTCAAATCCTTGTACCAATTCCTCGGAACTAACAGCATTATCTACCCATCTTTTAGTAACTGTTGTAACACGAAGCACTAATTCACCATCTGGGCTTTGGTAACTTATAAGAAATTTCAAGTGCAACTGTGGGTTAACAGCTTCTGTAGGATTTGAATGATCATTTGATGAAAGATTAAACATCACTGTCAAGCATGTACTCTTGTCAAGGTCACACAACTTCCCTGCTATTTTGTTCCCCTTAACTATGACAGTATTATCAATAGAAAACCATTTCTTTTCTAATGATGTGTAAGTCCAATTATTCCTGAATTTTAATTTCCTTGGAATAATTTATATCTAGGGTCCTATTAAACCAAAGACTAAGAGATTGTTCCCCATCCTCAAAAACACGCTTAAAGGAGTCCTTGAATCCTGAATGACCAAAACTTTCGCTAGAACAATAAGGCCACCAATTCTTTCAACTGCAACTTTCATTTCTGTAACTCCAACCTGATCAAGTGTTGCTACAAAAACTGTTGCAAAATCTCTTTTATGCTTTTCTTGAATTGCATTCAAGTCAAAGAATGTACATCCAAATGAGTTAAAATCCAGAGCAAACATTTATAGCATTTGTAGAGTTCGCCTTCTTTTTAAGCCACAGTTTAATAGTGAGAACATTAATTCTTGCCAAGTTTAGAACCCTTAGAAAGTCCTCCCATGTACATAATGTTGAATTGCTCTTTGCAATCTCTTGGAAAGTAGAAATTCTTATTGCCAAATTCATTGCATCTACTTTGTAGGTCGTGGTGCCACAAACTACCTCAGGAACACAACTTATGTTCTCATTGAAGACTAAATCTATTTGTATAACATTAGGAATTGAATGACCAGTAGCAGGGGACTAATTTCTCACAGAAGTCCACTGATGACATCAGTTGTAAGAGTATGGTTAAGCCCAAATGCTTTCCTAATAGCATATACTTTCTGACCAACAAGTAAGTCAGCAAAAACTCCTATAGGTATATGTCTGAGTTTGTCTTTGGGAGTATCGACATGATAATTAGCTCCAAGTTCAACCTATATGATCTCTTTAGTAGTTGAGTTTGTTTTCTGGTTTACATTTTGATGATATGAAAGAGAGGTTGGAACTAGAAGAAGAACCACAATCAGGTACACATCTTAATTCCTCATTAAAACAACTAATAGATATGACCCCATTAAAGCCAATTTCATATTTGTATCAAGAACCTTATCCATAATATCCTAATATACATACTCAGTCATTTTAAGAGCGCGAGACAGTACCCTAAAACTAAACCATGATCCACGACCCCTCTTTTCCTCATCTTACACCAACTTTACATGTATATGAAACGTGCATATAAATCAATAACCATAGAGGATGGCCTTTTCTCCAATGCTTCTAAAAAGCTCACAACTTTTACGACTGACGTCCAAAACTGTGAAATAAAACAAGCAAATAATATTCGAACCTTTTCTCATAACTACTTCTTGCAATTGCTTGTATCCATCAATTTTATGATCTGTGCCGAAACAGAGTAAGCAACTTGAACTTGCTTTTGCTGTCATCTCTTTAACCCAGCTTAAATAACAAACACATATGAAATCGAGGAGGCTATCACCATAACATCCAAGCCTTTCACTGGTAGAATATGATTTACTATAGTAGAACATGATATTCCAGAATTACGAGGAGTCAACTATGTCCAGTGGCGGATCTTGAACCAAACTCATAGGGGGGCAAAATTTTTTAAAAAATTTATTTACATAAAATATTTTGTTTTAGGGGGGCAAAAACAAAATGTTTTTTCTTTTTGAATGCACAATTACAAAAAGACAAAATGTTTAGAGGGGCTGTAACCCCCCTAACCTGCAAGGAAGATCCGCCTCTGACTATGTCCCTATATCATCCACCATTATTACAACTTTCTTCTTACTCAATTGATGTATAAAGTCATCTTTAACAATTGCAAGTGCATCCAAGCTATGTTCAACATCTCCAAAGCTTGGGAGTCTACTAGTTGTTAAGCTCTCCCGTCGGATATCACCATGCACTCCTTGGATATCTCTGTAATTTGATGGACCAAACCTGATAAGGAGTGCTCTAAGAAATTTCTGTCAAGATGGAAATAAACCTTTCCTAAGCATCCATTGATACCAATGCAAAGCTTCACCATCCATATGGAACGAAGAGATCTCCAAACGTTGCAGAGATGGAGTTTCATAAAAATCAAAAAACTATTATGCTTTAAAGATCCATACTTGTGGATCTTTTTTGTCAATCGAGGTACATCGAGCTTCAAGATTCACGGTGGTTGCAAGACTTTAACATTATTTCTAGATAACTTCTCCTATTGGATCCTTAAAGATGAAGTCATTTCCAATACATCACTGATAAGTGCTTATTTTGCCATGTTTTTACGTTGAATTCTCTTACATTTAATTGTTTTGTTCTTGAGTTTATTGTGTTATTAGCTTTGGTTTATGTTTTGTAGGTGTTTTGAAGTGGAAATTCAATTATGAGAAGAAGTTATTCAAGTTAGACATACTTTGGAACAATGTGGAAGCAAGTCTATGAGGAAATGGGCTCAAAATGATTATTTTCGGGTTAAATTTAGAAGTTCCAATGCCTCAACACTCATTCTTGGGTGCCGCGGTGCTTAAAAACGAAGAAAAATAGTTCTAAACCTAAGAGTTCAGTGCCATGGTGCTCCAAGATAGTGCTACAACCCCTAGAAAATGTCATCAAGCTACCCAAGGCCTAGCAATGTGGCACTAGACTCGTGCTACAACCTGCTGCGGTGTCCATTGCCCAAATTCCTAAATCCATTTTTGAGGGCTAGGCACTACAATGCCCAAAAGCCAAGGCTACAGTGCCCACATGTGCTGATTAATTTAAAAACATATCTCCCACTTCATGTAACACATTCTAACACTGGGGAAACTTGAGAGAAAGCTTAGAATAGAGGAGGAGAGCAAGAGAAAGGCTGAGATAGTGATTTCGGAGAATATTCGTTAGCATAGAGTTCTTCAAAGAGTTTTCTCTTCATCTTTTCTTCACTCTCATTGTATTTTTTGAAGTTTTAATGTATTTAAATATTGTATTGGATGATTTTCTCACTACAAGAAAATATGGATTTTCTCACGGACAAATTCCATGAGAAATACCCTATTTTCTGTGAGAATTTTGAATTCTCCTGGAAATTCTCACGAAAAACAGGGTGTGAGATTTTTGATATGATAGTCACGGATATTCTCACGGATGACTAACCATGAGAAATTCTCACGGATGTTTATCCGTGAGAAATTCTCACGGCTAGTCATCCGTGAGAATTTCTCACGGCTACACATCCGTGAGAAATCCTCACGGCATTGATTCGTGAGAAATTCTCATAGATATCTATCCGTGAGAACACCTTATTGAGAGATTCTCACGGATGACTAGCCGTGAGAAGTGCCGTGAGAAATTAATATATTTATTATTAATTAAAATTTAATAATTAAATGTTTATTAATAAATATTAAATATGTT
>JASKGM010043969.1:0-19062 GCA_034509205.1 Ceratonia siliqua
TTTTTTTAATTATTATAAATATAAAAATATTTAGTAAAATAAATATTTTTAAAATAAATAATATAAAAAGAATATAATTATATATAATATAAAAAATATGATTATATAATTAAATATAAATAAATATATAATATTAAATAATATAATAAATAATTTATAATAGACATTAATCAAAATTAAGATTTTAATATGATCAAAATTATGAAAAAATAAATTTTTTTAAAGTAATGATATTTTTAAAGTAAAAAAAATTAAGCAATAATACTTTTAAAATAAAAAGAAGTTTTTTAAGTAATGATTTTTTTAAATAAAAAATAATATTTTTTATTTTCATTGTGTTATGTTAAGGTATTGAGAGTAAGCAAGAAAATGGTAAAGATAATTTTATCATTAATTTTTTTAATTTATTTTAAAGAAAGCTTAATAAAATATTTTTAATAAAATTATGTTAAAAGTAAAGAGAGTGTATGTTTTTAAAGTAAATAAAAAGATATATAATTAAAGTATTTCTTAAAAAAAATATTTTATTTTTATATTTAAATATAATAATCATATAAATTTGTTGTGATTAGTAATAAATTTATTAATAATTTAATTTTATGTCTAGGAATAACTTAATTTTAATAATGAATAAAGTTATTATTATAACAAAAAATTATGACGATGGTATCCTACAATTACATTTTTTTTATGTTTTTTTTTTAATTTTTTAATTTTTTAAAATTAATTAAATATTTTTTATCTCAGGTATTTTTTTTAATTTTTTAAAATTTTTTTACATTCCTTTCATTATTTATTCATAATTTTTTATAAATATTTTAAAAAAATTTTAAAAAATTTTATGATATAAAAAATATTTAATTAATTAAAAAAATTACAAAACCCAAAAATTATATGCTTAGAACAGTATAAAAATTACGGATACAACTGTAATTTATAATATTTATTGTGGAACTTGAGCTGGCTCCTAGAGGCTAGCTGGTCATGACTCAGAAGTCAGAACGCTTATCTCATGGAGTAGGAAATATTCCCTTCCTCAGGGTCCCAACCAAAGGCCTTTATTGACTCAGCTTAATCTTAAACAAATAAAAAAACAAAAACTACCTAGTTTTGGTTGCGTAGTAAAATAATTATTTTCAAGCCGGGATTTACTGATTGTTGGAGCAGTTCGATTGTCTGGGGCACGTGTGGGGCTGAGGCTGAGGCTGAGGCTGAGGCTGAGGCTGAGCCTGATGATAGCAACAGCCAACAGGTATCAATTTCTTATGTGCGTTTTGATTCTTGAAGGTCACCAAGCATTAATATTAAGGATATGGAAAGTTATTTTTTGTTATTTAGTTAAAAAGAAAATCATTAATAAAAATTGAAAAAAGACAACCCAAATTAAAAATCTCTGAACTAAATATGACTTTCTTTTTTCAAATAACAATTATTTCTCATTTTATTGACTTTAACTTTCAATTTCTTAACAATTTTTATTCTTGTTACACTTATTTTTTGTTATAAGTCAGATTTATATATTAAATCCTGAACGTAAATCGAACATAACTCTCAATCTTAAGATATTTATAGTCTTTAATTTAAATAAAAAATAGTTATATAATATATAAACTAATATAAAATTCTTTTTATTAAATTATTCAAATACTTTTTCAATTTATATTTTTTTGGTCTTAACAAATGGATCCTATGTTAATTCATGAACCTCACACTCTTTTTCAACCATCAATTTTTGTCCTGGTTATAAATAATTATTCAATTCCTTTAGTCAAGAGTGGATCTAGACAATTTTATTGATTGATTAAAGAGAAAAAATTAAACATATTAATAAAAATATAATAATCATATAATTCAAAATTCAAAATAGTCATTTAATATAAACAATGTAAAGAAATGGCCTTTAATAAATGTTTGGTATTCTAAAATGATACATATACTGTAATTGGAGCAAAAGAGATCACTTCAAACCTAATAACCAATCCAACTAGAAAGTTCCACAACAAGATTGTTCCTTACATAATACATCCAACATAAACAAGGCCTAAGAAAGAGCCAAGGTACAAAGAAACAAAAATATGTAATCTCATTAATCATAATCAAATGTTTAACAGGAAATCAATGGACAAATGTCAAAAACAAATGAATAATGCCTCATAGTACTCCTTGGCACATATCAACTGTATCACAGTCCATTATCTTATACATAAATGATGTATTGCAAAATCTTTAATAAATAAATGGCATACCTTATTATAAGAGGGGTATTAGTCCTAGCTATTTGACTAGTGAGAAATATTTGTAAATGGAAAAAAAAAATGTAGGAAAAATTTTGAAGGTTCAAAGTAGAAGGAGGCAACATGCTAACACCAGTGCATATTATTCTTTTCCCCATTAGTGACTTTTGTGTAACTTGTAAGACCTGCCTAAAAGCTGTTAGTTTACTTAAAGGAACTTATGTAAATTTATTCAACATGTTGCTTTATTTTGTCATTTTGTGATTTTCTTATTTTAATATAATATAAAGTTAAAATGATTTTTTTATTATGAAAAAGAGTAAAGTGTTTTACTTAAAGACTTAAAGTCATTTTTAAAAATAAACTTTTTGATTAGAAAAACTAAATTATAATATTTTTATATTTAAATAAATAACAAATATTACATTTATTAAAAAAAAATTATAACCTTTGCAGCCGTATATGTTAGATCAGTTGCTTGGCTAAAAGACAGGAACATATTCTTTGCAGTTAGTTTCTCAAAGAAATATGCACGGCCTAATTAACTTGCTGGGTGGTCTATCCACATTCCACAGTTTGTTCTTGAATCTAACTAGAAGGGGATGAATATAAAGCAAGGGCATAAAAGTTGCTTTAGAGATGAAAAGGATATTCTGAAAGCACCAAAAGTAATTAAATTGGAACTTGAAATAGGAGTTTGGTCAAAAGAAACTGGTTATTGAGTATCTTCCACAAGGGTTTTCTTGGCTTCAATTGCACAAATAACCCATTTTCCATGGTTCTTGACAGCTTACGTTAGATTCAAGTCTTTTTCTTTTTTAATGTGGAAGACATTGAAAGCAACGCCAACAATGATATTTAACAAGGACCTGAACAAAGAAAGGGACAAATTTGAAGGGCAGCCACAAAACAAAACAAAAAAAAAGAAAAAGAAAAAGCCCTAATAATTAACCTAGCCAGACAAACCAATTCTCTAAATGGACATTCTATTATGCCAGAGCCCATCAAGCATCATTCCTGTTGAAGTTGAATGAGTAACATTGTTTGAGAAGACATTTTCGAAGAGCAGTCCCGTTTTGTGTCAATCTTGAAGCACTTATCTTTAGTCTTAACATGCATGGATCGGAATTGAGAGGCACTATTATTCGCCAACTCGAGAAAGTAATGAATAAAACCAAACAGAACTAACTTGCCAACTTCGAAGGCTCATAATTTCAACACACCAACTTGGAGAATAAATCAATGTAGACATATATTTCGTGGCTGCAGCTGGGGCAGAGCACCCGATAAGGTGCCATTCTCACGTTTTATATATTCCATAAACTTTTGATCTTGATTCCCATGTCTTTTTACGTGTAATCCAATCCTCCACAAGATCAGCTGAATTTAAAAGAGATAGAGGAAAGTGATAGAGGGAAGTTTTAAAGTGGTTGGATTACTTTGACCTTGAATGGAGGCATAATGATAATTCATCAGTGGGGATGGAAGATGGGAAGGCATTGATAGGTCCACATGTTCCACTTTGAGTTTGATCCTGAGGCGTTTGTGAAGGAATCCCAGAAACTATGCCTTCCCATTCAAAGACAAATTCCTTTCAATAAGGTTGATAAGGTTGGTAGATCCACTAGTAAGTGTGATGATTGGTTATGGAGAAGTTAGAGAATGCATTTGATAAAGCGGGCATAGGAGTCTGAAATCTGAGTACAAGAGTGAAACACGTATAGGGATGCTTCATGTGCTATGGGCCTCCCATAGTCAAAGCTCTCAATTTCAACTATGCATGCCTGCCTGCCAGGCTTCAATCTCTAAAGTTGAAAACCATTTGCATCATCCCCATCTTCGCACTACTCATATTGCTAAATAACGACAGTCACAAAATCTTATCTCACAACAAATTCTTTCTTAGCTGAAAACCAGATCCATCTTCTCTTCATATCCTAAACTTCACCTTATCACCTATTACGACTTCATACCATTAATGAGATTCATGTTATTTCAACCATATCTCAGATACTTTATTAATAGAAAGTTTATATATTTCTATCGTCATGCCCCAAGTGTGATTTTTCCAAGAGAATTCTAGAAATATAATTATTTATCGAATTTAATTGTATAGTTAAATAATTATATTGTAATTAAACCGGTCTATTTGTATAGTTAAAATGATCTAATGTATTTATAATAAAAATAAGGAATTTTACATTATAAAAAATATTTCTAAAAAGTATCTTATTTATTTTTTATTATATAAAATGTACTGAAACAAATAATTTTTGAAAATTTTGTACTTTTTACCAAGATTTTTATTATAAGGTGCTTCATAATTTAATCAAATTATTCTCAACGTTTAATTAAATATTAAATTTAATAATTTTAGTTAATATGAAATAGTTAATTAAAAAATTTGATAAAAAAAATGTAACACTTTCGCTAACAATAGTTATTTTTATGGTTGTCAAAATTGCAATTAACTTGTAAAATTGTATGATTTTGTTTTTACCGTAAAAAAATTTGTCAACTCGTATACAAATTCGAAATTTGATAAACTCCGCCGAATTCCATAAAATCTGTGAACTTGGATATGAAAGTGGGTCACTTTTTTAATTTCTGGTTCAGTTGACGTAAGCCCACCCAGCCCAATGAACTTAGTTACCAGCCTAGCCCGGCAGCAAGGAGTGTAAAACTACAGTCCAAATGTGTGTTTCATCTGCAAAAACCCTAAGCCCCTTTTTCTCTCTTCCTCACGACCCCAGCCCCACTATCACGACGTAGCGGAAGAGTTGTGTGGGAGAGGGAGACACCGCGACAGTAGCAACCTTGAGTCCTTGACCTGAACTCACTTTGGCGACGGTGCAACGCTGTAGGGTTGAACCACCTTCAAACCAGCTTCTCCTCCGCATAAAGCTTTGAACTAGCTTCAGGTTTGTCTTTATTATTTATCATATTTGGCTGCCCCTGCTGCAATGATCGAGTTTCCTCCTAGCAATGAGTATGCAGAACACAAAGTCCCCTCGCACTGAAGCGTGCCCGTTTTCTCTCCTCTCCCCTTGGCTCATCTGTTTTTGTTTTGATGGTTGCTATGTTTC
This sequence comes from Ceratonia siliqua, assembly GCA_034509205.1. Lineage (NCBI taxonomy): Eukaryota > Viridiplantae > Streptophyta > Magnoliopsida > Fabales > Fabaceae > Ceratonia > Ceratonia siliqua. The sequence continues at coordinate 5,321 of JASKGM010043969.1, forward strand.
TAGTAATACTCCTTTTTTATTTTTTTAAAGTTTATTTTTTGATTTATTTTTGAATAGTTGTTGAAAATTTTATATTTATTTATTTTAAATTATTTCTTAAAATTAAAATTATAAAAAAATTTAAAACATAAAATAAAATACTACTCACCAAATATTACTAATCTGCACCAATTTTGTTTTATCTCCTTGCTTCTTATTTACAACGTAGCAGTGCTTCAATTCAAGCTCCCTGCAGTTGCATGCTGCTGAATTTCCCTCCTGCTCAATAGGTTCTTTTTATTTCTCTTTTTAGACAGAGATTTCACAATGCAAAGACCTTTTTTTTTTCATTTATAAATTTTGATGTTATATATAGTTATATTAGTTATGAATTGTATCGCATTAAGACTTTACTTGACATTTGGATATTAATTTACCTTTTTCTCTATATTATATTATTATGTTGCATTTTAATTTTTTTTATCATAGGTATACCTATTTTATTATGTCAGCAAGAATGGAAGGTGGTGCATTGGTGAATAGAGACACACTCGTGCTTAGGGGATTGACGTTCCATGGTTTTCATGGGGTTAAACCAGAAGAAAGAAAGCTGGGTCAGAAATTTTTGGTAGATGTGGATGCTTGGATGGATCTCAGAGCAGCTGGTAAATCTGATCTCTTGTCAGATTCAGTTAGTTACACGGATATATATCGGTGAGCACCAAGTTAAGCTCGTCGATTATATTTTCATAGAATGACCTATCGAATTCTAGTAGTAGTGCTGCAATTCTAATATTTTGCTTCTGATTTTCATCGTTTTGTCGGCGTGTTTTTGGCAGAATTTTAAAAAAAATATGTTTGAATGCTTTAATTATTAGTGGATGCTCTATATTTAAGTAATTTGGTAATTGTTATTTAATTAATATATGTGACTGCTTTTGACAAGAAGAATTGTTGACTGCACTGCAGTATAGCTAAAGAAGTTCTTGAAGGGTCACCTCACAATCTTCTGGAGTCAGTGGCCGAACAAATTGCAACCACTACTCTGACAAAGCACCGCCAGATATCCGCTGTTTGTGTGAAAGTTGGAAAGCCTCATGTGGCAGTTCAGGGTCCTGTTGATTACCTAGGCGTTGAGATTCTTAGACACAGAAGCGATGTGCCAATCTAAAATTTTAATTTACTGCCTGAGGATTTGTGTGTCTTGAAGTTGCCGTTGATACAGGACTTTTCCTTCAACTCAATCTTGTTTGAAATGTCCCCGCCCCCCCAATTTATTTGCATAGTTTGTTTAAAAATTCTGAACCAAATCGAACCGAACTGTTTGGTTCGATTCTCAATCTCACTTTTTATCAAAATTGAACCACAGTTTTATGTGCAGTTCAGTCTACGATTTTATCCAAAACCGAACCTTTAACACCCTAGTCTATTACCCATGCTGATGAAAGAAGGGTTTATTTGTTGCGACACGACTTCGGAATCTAAGCTTTATGAAAGAAAGAGTTAAGAGTACGACACGTGAATTATTCTTACCTGTCTTCCTCGATCTTCCGATATTTTACTACCGACCTTTCTCACCGATATTCAGCTTAGCTGTGTGCCCGCCTCTGGTGTGGTCCCCCCGCAAAGCTCTGACCCTTAAAACTTCGTTTTTGACCCGGCGCATCCATTTGTCTTCAAAGTATTACTTTTCCAAAATCGAAATAACCCACGTTCTATATCCGTCTGGGTGCTCCCACATCAGGTGACTCTGTCTCCTCTTACTGACGATGAGTAATTCTATTTAAGATCTGCATTTGTTCGGTGGGAATTCAGTTTTCTGATTCTGGGTTCTGTCCAGAATACTTAAAAGACAACCGCAGGAAGTTTCAATTTTCATGTAAGTGGGATTTTGATAAATTTACAAATAAGTTGCGTCTGGGGTCTTTGATATCTCAATCTCTGTTTACCTTTGAATTGAATTTCAATGAGCTCCTTTATCATCTGCTTGTCTTGGAAACGATATAGCATATTGACTCAGCCTAAAATTTGGTTTTGATTTTAGTTACTCAATTTTAATGGAAATCATGTGGTTTCTTCAAACTTATCTTAATTCTTTGAGTTTCGGGTCCTGCCTGATAAAATTCTGTGAGCAAGTGGCTTTGAATTTTGATCTTTATTGGTGTTGCATGTCTATAAAACATGGGTACGGGGTATGCAGTTCAGAGCTTCAAAGTGTAATAGTGGACGAATGGACTTATAATGACTTTAGCATGCTATTTTTGCGTAGCTTTGTACACAAACAATATGTGATTTTTACTAATCGTGCATCATGATATTTAAATTATACCTAAATGGCTAGTCTTATTTACCTACAGTGAACTTTAATGATTTAGATTTATGACATGTTTCAAAAACCAAATAAATGGTTAATGCCCAAGTTTCAGACATGACTTTCTGAGAGAAAGCTCTTTCTACTTTCTTTAGAGATGCAAAGATGGAAAAGAAACGAAAATTTGTGCAGTATAGAGAGAGGTTGGACAAGACCCTTTCGTCTCCTGATCTGACAAATGAGGATATACTTAAAACCCTTGTCAAAAATCAAGTCCTTCGTTCTTCAGAACAAGTAGAAGGTAATAGAATTCCCTAATTTCCTATGAATTCATTTTGGCAAAATGGTACTAAGTGCAGCTATCATGTTAGTTCATTGAATATGTGTTCACTTTTTGATTCTGTATTTGTTTTGTGCAGGATATAAGGATAAAGTAGTAGAAACTAGGACTACAGAAGTATATAAATTTCTTGATATGTTGAGGAGTGCTTCTGTAGATGATGGCGAGAGATCTAATACTTCATACACTGATTGGAAAGTATGCTATCTAGTCTGCATAGTTTTCTTATTTCCTTACATGGCCAAAGTTATCTTTTTTTCCTTAAGATCCTGAATTTTTAATTTTTATTATTTATTTTATATTTCCAGTAAATAACTTCATTTGAAAGAAGTGATGTGATTAGTCCAAAAGCATCCTGTTGTTTAGAATTCAATGAACAAATGTGGTCCCATATGACATTTGTATTCTGAATTCTGATTATGATTATGATTTGGTCTGTAGATACAAGACTTTCTCAATCAAATTATTGAGACAAGTTTTTGATAATCCTACTTCTTTTATCAGTTGAAACAAGATAATGAAGAGTTTCGTGTCATGTATCGGGAAGGACCAGAGGGAACTCCCTTTCATACATTGCTAGTTGAAGGCTATGTAGATGGGCCTGTAGATGTTTGTGAGTCACACTGGGACGACCAAAATCTTTCAGCATCATCCTTTTATTTACATAAAGTTATATTATTGGTTTCAACAATTTTAATTTATTGACTTCCATTCTTCATTACAGGTTTGTGTATCTCGTGGGAGACAACCCTTTACAAGAAATGGTGAGAATTGGGTTCACTGTCATTTTATAAGTTCTGATGAATCTCTATATATGGTTGGAAGTTATACCAGTTAATGAAAAGAACTGCTTCTTTTCTACCATTATAAAGAAATACACTGATAATTCTAACTGTGTTCATTATTAACTGACAAGATTGAGGCTTGGTACTTGTGCATCTATGATTTCATTTTTCTTCCTCTTCTGTGATTCTTGGAGGAACGGGGATTTTTTTTTTTGGGGGGGGGGGGAGGGAGGAAGAGCAAGGAGTTGAGGTGAAAACTGGCAAAAGGAATGAATATGTTACACACCTAACATTGAATGTATATATCATTAACATCTGCTGGACCAGGGGTGAAAACAGTAATTAAAAAGCTGGCACCCTTTTCACATTTTTCATTTCACAGGTGGCCTCAGTCTACTGTTCCCACTTTCAAAATTATACAATCTGACTGTTTGCACAAGTTTCAGATTGGGGAACAAATATCTCTAGTGAGGTTTGTCCTGCCAGACGGCATAAACATTCCACTTTTATGCTCTCTTTACAAGTCTAAAAGTCTTCTCTTTTGAATGCATATTTTGCTCCAAATTTTGGAAGAAAGGGTGAAGGTTTCATGGCCACTGTCTACAAGGGAGGCTGTCATGCACTATTATCTATTTGAGTACTTACAGGATGACTTAATTGTTGTTCTTATAAATACGGTAGTCATCTGATCTTTTCTTATAATAATTTTTTTAAGTCAATTCTAAACATGATCTGAGCTTCAAGATCTTTGTGATGAATGTGCTTTTAGGTCCCTGAGTCCATGAGCATTAATGGGACCCTTAATGGTTTCAAGAATGAGGAAATTCCTGAAGCAAAGGATGCAGTGAGAATTGATTTAGTGGGAGGCTTTGCATTGCAAAAGGTCACGTCAGAAAGAAGTTACTTTCGGTGAGTTTAATGCGATTGCTATACTTGAATGGATTGAGGGAATAAAATAGGAAAACAGTGACCAATCACTGACCAAAATTAGGGCTAAGTAGACTCCACATAGGATCTGCTTGATTTAAAGAAAAGGCAAAATAATGGAAATAAATTTTCTGTATTTAACTAGATTCAATTTACATGGTTTTGTTTTTTTTATTAAACCCCTGTGAAGCAGGTAATTTTGCTCAGATTTTGCAAGTGAACAGTGTAATTTTTAACAAATGTTTTTGGACTGTGACAGAAATATGATAAGTAATAAGTTGTTTTGGTGACTTTTTTCTTCATTTACTGTTTGTTATATGCAAGAAATGTTGTTTTCTATAAATGCACATGCATCTTTGGATTTACAGCATCTTAGTGCTACAGTCTTTTAAGAGAAATGCTACTCTCACAAACCCACTCTGCCTTACTCCACATCATCACACCCATCCCATCACGTTAAGATTTAACCTCTCCCTATTTGACACATAGTGGGTCTGTGAGATTTGTGAGAGTTGCATTTCTAGTCTTCCAAATAGTTCAAAGCATCTGATTTTTAGTCCCCTCCTATTTGGCATTCATTTTCACGAGAGAGAGTTCATAATTTGAAATATCTGTTTTTATATAAGTCTAAAGCTTCATACTTTGTATTTTAAATTGCAGTACTATGGGTCTTCAGTACTAGGACACTGATACAGTTTTGTTTATTATGTCAATACAGTTTTGTAAGTATCCATAGAAAATATTTGAATTTGCTGCATTTTGAAATTCTCCTGGGTTTGGGTATTTGGCATTACAGACTGATAATAATAAATCTCAACTATTAGAAGATTTTGATTATGATAGGCTTGGATTTGGGGATCAATCAGGAAAATAAACTCTTCTTAATTTGAAATTTTATTTTGGTTGCTATTTCGTACAGATTTGGCATGTTGGGTGTTTCTGTGAATGGTTCTTTGTGGTTTGATTGTCTAAGCGAGTCTATTGGTTTGGTTAATGGTCTTGTGTCTCTTATGAGGAACCAGAGAATTGATTGTATTTAAATGGAAATATATGACAGAACTGAATCAGTATTGTGATCTTGGGTGGCTGGAATGGTGAACCTCAGCCCTCAAGTCACAACCTGAATCAGAGCAAGAAAATACAGTGTACAATGAAAGAAACGAAAGGCCTAGCTTTCGAGTGGCTAGGTATCTCACAACTTCGCACTAAATTCTCTATCGCTTCACACTTCTGCAACACCCCTTATAACTAACATCTTCTAACCACTTCAGCTTGGGACTGCCACGTGTCCCTTCTAGATATCCCTTTTGATCACACATTCTGTCATGCTTCCCTCGCCCTTTCCCCAGTGCCAGTGCCCGCTATCTTCCCTCTCCTCACATACAACTTTCTAATAGGTGGTCCATCAGTCTCTATTATAAGTTACCTATTCATTGCTTACTAGTTTCTAAAAGAAATATGTGGTCAAACTTACTTTATACACTGAGGGACTAGACTAGTTGTTTGGCTTGACTTTCCAGTACCATGTGGGAAAATGAAAAGGTTCCACAAGGTAAGGATTTTAATTAGCAACCTGATTCCATGACTTAAATTCTATCAAATTTTGTAGGACAATAGCAAATATGGATATTAAGCTGGATTTTGTACCTCCATCCCTTATAAACTTCATCTCAAGGCAACTCATCGGCAATGGTTTCAGACTTTATCAGAAGGTTGTAGATTCTTTTACTTGTATGAGGCATTCTACGAAGATTCTGTGTTTTTGTTTCTTGGCATCTAACCAATGAGCTCAACTCATTCTTTAATTAAGAAATAAATCATTTGAACATAGGTAAGGATGTATTGTGTTCTAACCAAATCATCAACCCCATAGATTCTTTTTGTAAAATTTGACTTGTATAGTAGGATTTTGCCATGGCCTTTTCTGTTAATAGCCTTTAACATGAAAAGAGGATTTTGAATGCAAGGTTAGTCTGAACATCGGATTCAGCTGATTTGCCATTTTCTGTTTGCTCATGTATATAGAACATCCTAGCATTATCTTTATGTATTTTTTTCTATCATCGTTTCACATTACCCAACCCTTAATTTTGTTATAGGCAGTGGCTTCTATGATGACCCAGGATAAAGAATTTAGCAAGGCCTTGGGGGACCCATTGTATGCTAGAATTCGTGAAGCCCTATATGACATTATTGGATCAAAGAGGGCTATGGATGGAGAAGAGCTCAAGCAAAGTGCAAACATTCTCCCAGGTGAAGATCTTATTGGAAGTAAGCAAAACAATGCAAAAGATGCATCTCAGGAGGATACAATCTATCTATATGCTGATAAATCCACACCGATGAATGCAATGGTACCACATAGTGAGATTGAGGAAGCAGATAGTGAAGAAATTGAACACTTTGAGGAGGATGGCATGAAAGTAAATGATATTCCAATGGAGGAAGTTGATACAAGGAGTCTACTAAAGGACAAAAGGGATGTGTATATCAGTTCAGAGGTAGAACAGGCTCTAGAAACATTAGAGAAGACCATGTCAATGGTACGGAAATACAGATTTCATTCCCGCAGGTCCCCTTCTAGTTTCACCAATGAAGAGTCTACACACAAGAAAAAGGGTTATACTGTTGATTCATCTTCCCCAAAACCTAGACTACTATGTTCAAAAAGTGAGGTTAATATTGACGTATCAAACAAAGATACACTGGAGGGACGTTCACAAGAAGCACCCTGGATAACCTCTGACATTCATAACTTAAGGTGATTATTTTACCATTTCTCTGTTAGTTGAATGAATCAGAGTTTATCTGTGTATGTTCTTAATATCCTTCTATGTGGTTTGTTTGGAAAAATACACTAAGTAGTTCAGATGTTGTTAATTGTGTATATATTTATTTACAAAAATTTTTTTGTTCCTTCAGGCAGACAAGAACAGATTCTAACTTAAAGGAAGTAAACTATAACAAAGTAGTACCAGCTTCACCAGAGCAGAATCGTTCAAGACCTAATGCTGCAAGCCAGGGTTCTGTGTGTTCTTCGAAAAATGGGGCAACAGATATCCCAAATAGGGACCAAAAAATATGCAGCAACAGTGAATCAAACACTGCTGTAATCCAACCTGTGTTTTCGGATGAACCGAAAAAGTCAAGCATGCGGGAAAAGTATAAATATTGTTGTTTTCTGCCACAATTGAAAAGGAAAATTGAAGTGGCTAAGAGCAAAAGATGAGAAGAAAATAGGCTATTTAGAGGCATCTTGTCAAGTTGCAACCCAAGATTCAATACCTTGGTATAGTATTTGTAACATCATAAGAAAAAAGTATGATAACATTTGACATGTATGTGTAATTTAAAGTGGCATTTCGTGTCTAATACAAATATCTAACGTTCTGGACACAGACCACGTATTTTTAAAAAAGGTATTTATACTTCTTAGTATCTTACACAATGATTACTTGTATAATAATGATTATATACGTCAATAAATTTTTTTCTTTATTTTTTTTGGTAATTTTTATGTTACAGTAACATTTCATAAGTAGTTTATTATTTTTTTTAATTTTTCTTGTAATTTTTTAAAAAAAACAATTATAAAGAATTTTAAATAAATTTAAATAAATCATTTTTTTTCATAATACAAATATCTAAAAATAAATTAAAAAACAAAGAGGAACAGATTTTTTTTGACTTTTTTATTTTGCTCAATTTTTTAAAGTTGTTTTTAAAAATGAATTATAACAAACAAAAAATAAAAAAAAACACTACTAATAAAATATTACAACATTTTTTATAAATAATCTTTTTCCTTTTATTTTCCACCAGCCATATACGTGAACATTATTAGGTTATCTTTTGCTGGTAACTACTAATAAAATATCATAATAATGAAAGTGGATAGATTTTTGTATGAATTATGTCATCAGATATTTGGTGTTACAGGCAAGGGCGGATCCATGTCAGCACTTGTGGGGCTCCACAGCATATATTTCCTACAGCACTGCTTCATTAATAGGTGACAACAGCCCCAAATGCTATATTTAAATCATTTAAACAAGTTTAATTATATTTTTTTGTAAATATTTTCATAAAAATGTAATAAAAACAAGTCATATATAAAGTAATTAAATAATTTAGTTTTTCTTACTCATCTTACATAATCAATTGAGTTAATATAATTTTCAAACTTATTGGTTAAATGAACAGAGTTAAATTGGTTGCCAAACAAAAAAGTTAAAGTGAGTGTTGAATATTATTATTGTAGTATTAAATATTAAATATTATTATTATAAATGTTCTTAAAAAAATTTATTAATTAACTTAATTATAATTTAAAAATAAATTATATTACGATAATATCTAAAATAATTAATATTAAAATATTAATCACCATAATTTTCATAGTCCATACTATCCTTTTCTTTTCTTGAAATTACCCCTCAATCCCTATACTAATGGCTTCTCCGTGCCCCTCTTTTGAAGCCGCTGCTGTGCTTTTCTACGATGTCGAAGAAGAAGAAGCTCTTCACGCCCCTCTCCACATATTTGAGACGATGCTTAATTTCGATTCCTGCTTACTCTCCATTAAATTCTTCTGCTCAAGTTAAATGTTCCACTTATATTTCACCGTCACCACCTTCCGTTGCATCATATGGTCGTCCTTTACATAACCCCACATACTATTTTCTTGGGAATCTTAGATTTTCCGTCAGAAGTTTATGTGCGAAATCTTCCCAGAAACTCGAAAGTAGGTGCTGGAGTTGTCATGCTTTGCCCCAATCAGCACCATTTCTGGTTTGTGAGTTCTGTAGGAGCATTCAACCCGTTGATAAGTCCGTGGACTATTTTGAAATATTTGGATTGTAAGTCTCTGGCCTTTTATTGTTCTGCTAAATCTGCTGAAAAAGTTTTAAATTTTTTTCCCTAATATTTATGATTCCGGAAAGGGAGATTGGAAGTAACAAATTTTCACCTAGACTGGTCGCTGAGATAGCAGACAAATTGGAAAATGGGGATGAAAGAGATTGTTGATTCTGTTTTTAAGCAAAGAAAATAAATTGATTATTTTATTTTATTTTATTTGGCTCCGACTCGCAGCACGACTCCAGTACCAGGTACTGGAGCCGCAGGCTCATTGGTAAATGAATTGATAAATGTGACTAGTGAAGTGAAATAATAATTGTGTGGAAATTGCTGTCTTTTTTCACTCCGTCTATGTGTTCTGTATTGTATTGTATTTTCTTGTATGCTGCTTCTCATCAAGCAAAGAAAAAATTATTAGCCATTATGCATCGTAATCTTCTGAGTTCTGGACACCATAATAAATTAGTCTTAAGCAGATCTGACTGCTAGGTGTGAAACAATGATTTTCATTTTTGGAGAATGATAATAAAGGACCAACTTGTAGTGGTTTTACAAAAAAGGACCTATGAATCATTAGTGTGGTTAATCTTATTATTTAATGGTTGATGATTAATTACACCATAAAATCAATTAACCACATTAGTGGTTAATGGGTCCCTTTTTGTGAATTGAAGCATAGGTTGGCATCGAGGGAAATTATTGGTTTATTGCCTGACAAATTTGATAGATGAGTTGAGAAAATTTAGAAGTAAAACTTTATTTCTCCCAATTTTCTACAGGGAGAAGAACTATGATGTAGAGGGTAAGAATTTGGAAAGCAAGTACAAAGAGTGGCAAAAGAAAGTGCACCCTGATTTAGTACATTCAAAATCTGAGGTTGGTCTGATGGATCTTCTTTATTTTTCTTCTTCTTGATTATTTTCTCTTCTTTTTGTTATTTATTTATTTATCCAAGTTGAATATGTTATCAGAGGTTTCTTCTTTTTCTTTTTCTTTTGGGTTAGAAAGAAAGAGATTTTGCTGCTGAACAATCTGCTAGGGTGATTGACGCGTATCGCACGCTTACCAGGCCTTTGTCAAGAGGGATTTACATGGTAAGCATATTTTCATCCTTAGATTCCAAAAATGATCAGACTTCATTGAAGTGGCAGAATTCTCTGTATAACCGGAAAAGTTAAAAATGTAGTCAATGGTGATCATATATGCGATGTAGAAAATTCAATATCTGATGGTAGAAATACATGCATATGGTGTGTACTTCAGAATTAAAAAAAAAATTAACTGGGATAAAGGCTACCATATGAAATGTTATCCTGGGGTCTCAGTCAAAAACTTTAGCTGTTTGTTGTTCAATTTGTCCTTCCACCAGGTTATTAAGTAATATTGTGACATTTGTTTTTCAGTTGAAGCTTGAGGGAATAGAATTTGATGAGGAACAGACAGTTTCGGAGCCAGAACTACTAGCTGAGGTAATTAAATAGAGCCTGATTTGTGTTTTATGTGAAATCTTTTTTTAACTTAATTTATAATAAATTAATAACCAATATCAATACTTCAAGAGGGATGACTATTTAGTAGTTCTGCATTTGATAACATTTGTAAAATGAGAAAAAAATAGTATTCTTCAATTATTATTAATTTATTGAAATTATGATGGAATATGTATTTCTTTCAGCGTCTGGAAAATCTTTTTATTTATTTAGGACTGGACTGTAATTTTAGTTATGAGAACACTGACTTATCTGCTATAAAAGTAAATTCATTTGTGAGTTTCATATAACAAAGATATGTTTCAACAATTTGTATGTGGAATGGAGATGAAGTGGAAGTAGTGCAGAAGAAATTAGAAGTGGAGTTGTTTTGGTGCAAAAAAAGATTTTCTTTCCTTTTCTCCTCATGCTTCCTTCCTTCCTTCATTTTTTTCCCTTGAATAAATAGGCTTCCTTTTGAGAACTTAAAATAGAAATCTGGAGCTTCTTAGCTAAAGTTTATGGCATGCACTGCTTATTATCTTCTATCTCTTATTCACTATTTCACTTCATTCCCTTTTTTACAATAGGAAAATCTGACTCCCAATCCATTTTGTTTCTACATTTACTGCAGATTATGGAAATCAGGGAAGCAGTTGAAGAAGCTGCTGATTCTGAAGCTTTGAATCACATTCTCTCAGAGGTATCTCTGGATGCTCTAATTTGCTAAGAAGAAATCTGTGAAAAGATTGCTTCAATCATCTTCCATTTAGTTATTGGTTATCAATATGGATTATGATTACTTTGGTGTTGCTTCTTATCATCCTGATGTCTAACCATTCATTTCATCCAGATGCAGGAGAAACTAAAGCATTTGTCTAATGTCTTTGCTATTGCATTTCAAAGCCAGAACTTTGAAGAAGCTAAATCTTCCATTCAGAGGATGACATACTATGAGCGTGTAATTGATGAAGTAGTAAGGAAGCTTTGATATAGGTAATTTCATGTTTTTCTTTTGGCTAACTTCTTAGACAATTGTAAGATGAATATAAGAATACTGGAAAGAAGAATTGAAGCTCAGGGTGAAAAGTGATTTACGCTAGATAGAAGGACACACAGAGAAATGAGAATGAAGTGGGTTCCATTTCTTCACTCCTTAATTGAGGTGAACATGAGATGAAAATGGGAAAATTCGTTTCACTTGACCAGCTTGATCCTTTATTTACTGAAGTTCGTAACATCAGACGATTGATAGTTCTATGAGGATGCCATTTCATAGCTCTCCATTTTCACTCTTATCAAGCAAGAGGAAGTGCAGTCCATTGTCAACCCTTCCACTTCTTATATCATGCTACCAAGCACACAGCCTACTTGGAGGCAACCTGAGTTTGAGTTCATCAAGTAGAAAAAATATTTTAGCATCTGCTCATCTTTAAAAAGAATTCTATCCCCATCTTCTTTCTGTTAGATGCGGCTTGCTTTCTTGTGCTATATGTATGATCTAGATATTGCTTAACCATAAAAAAACTTCTGACATCATCATTAATCATTTGCCAGGATTTCATCACTTTAGTAACCATTATGCCGGCTGTGCTGCAATGCTGCTACAATAAAATGTATCTCTCAGTCACCAACTGATGATTGTGCAGTGATATATTCTTTCTTTAGATTATTACTTTGGAAATGTGATAGATAGCTTTTGCTTAAGCTGCCCCTGCTTTAGTTCTACTACTGATTAAGTCTTTTTGATATCATTGAACTGTAGGCTTCAAGGACTGAGCTATTCCTCTTGGGGTACATGATGGATCAGTTTGAAGAATTTGAATGGATCACTTGTCCCAATGATGTAACAGTGTCGGTTTATGACCAATTGATTTGATGACATGTATCACAGGACCTTAATGCTACTTCGCACATGATGAGAGTTTACAAATATATTGTCATGACATGATGATGCACCCTTAGCACGAGGGGCCTTTCAGAATTTCCGCATCTGGCTACTAAGCAACACCTGTATATCTGATTATCTTTTTGTTGGAAACCAGTTTGCCATGGTTTCCATCCTGGTGCTACAGCAAGGGAAGGATAGCAACACATTCATCTGTGGTCATGCAATTTGTGTTTATAAACAGACAAATAATACTAAATTAATTATCTAGTTAGCTCTTCTTGAATAAGATCCAAACTGTTGTTGATTGATGTTTTTCCCGTGGTTCCTAGTTTTTTGACGTGAGCACAAGTATTACATTCCAATGAGAGCGACTTTTGTGAGGAGGTTAAGTTTCAGAAATGTATCTGAGCACGTTGGAAATAATTGGTAGGAGAAACTACAAAGTACAAACCGGTAAACTCAGCAATTCCCAAAAATAGTGTGAGAGTTAAATTATCAAAGCTTAATTTTTTTTTGTTCGTTATTATTTTGATCATTTTAATTTTATTTTAAATTATATAATTTTTTTAATTTTATTTTAGATTATATAATTTTATTAATTTTATTGAAATTATAACTTTGATTTTTTAAGATGAAACTAAAGAAATCTGATAAATTAAGAGAGTTAAAAATATAATTAATCCTATTATTAACTTTCGCTTTCGTATAACTTTCTTTTTCACATCAAGTTCTCTTTTAAATAAATGAAATCTTTCATCTAGAATTACAATATTTAAAAGCTAACTAACATCCCACAAATTAGCGCTTGTGGCCTAATGGATAAGGCATCTGACTTTAAATAAGACGATTGTGCGTTCGAGTTCCACGTGCATAACATTTCAGTAGTTGAATCATATGTACAGTTTTATACAAATTACGGGAACACTCCCTACCGCGGAAACTTTTTTAATTTCTTTTTTTATATAATAATGATTTTTATTTTGTTATATATTTTTTGAGAATTTTTTAAAATATTTTTGATTTGTTTTTAAAATTTTTTAACTTATAAATAAATAGTAAAAAAAGTATGGATAAATAGTATAAGAAATAAAAAAGATTTTCAAAAATTTTCAAAAAAATATGTGATATAAAAAATAAGTAATTAATATTAAAAATTAAAAAAATTAAGATAAATAATAAT
>JASKGM010044049.1:0-10578 GCA_034509205.1 Ceratonia siliqua
GAACTCAATTTCCCTCTCCGGTGGGATGCCCGGTAAATCCTCTGGAAACACATCAACAAATTCCTTTACCACCGAAATTGCAACAAGCTTCAAAAAGTCTCACATATGAATTCTTGTAACCAAAACTTGAGTTATCACAATCCAAAATAGTTCTAATTTATAGGGAAAAAGATGCAATCAAGTACAGAAGAATTCGTCCCAAAGTTTAACATTTCAAATAATTCAAAATTTAAAAAGAATGTTCATATTTAATTAGATAATTTCAAATATCAATAATTATAGCATAACATTTCAAATACACAAACACAAGCTTGTTCATTAATAGCAAAGAAAGGTATGCCTAATATAACACCAATTTACCTAATTACTGCACATTACTTATATCACATAAACACATTCAAATGTATTCATATAGCATAACCAAATGTCAATCAATAGACTAATCAAATTGTACTTCACCAATAAATGGTTTCCAATATTTAGGATAAATGAAAAGTATTAAAGTAGTGGGTATGGAAAACTAGGAAGTGGATCTAGAGCTTTTCTTTTGTGTCATTTTATCATTTTAGTCAACCGTGATCATCTATTAATTTTTGGATGGCCACGATTAAAATACACGCGTACTTTGCAAAACAAATTGTGATCGTTTAAAAATAAATAAATGGTTAGGATGGGAAAAGATTCGGATAAAGAAAAGGTTCTAATCTGGGTCCGAAAAACTAAGGGCTAAAGCTTCGTGAGAGACAATAATTTCATTAATGGAAAATTATGGCGTGAGAAATAAGTTATAATCATCAAGTTAGATCTAAATTACTTCTATGCAATACATTTCTATAACATATTTATTGGGATAAAGGGAAAAAAAGATAGATATAATATTTGATGAAAATAAATCAAGATAATGGCATTCCAAGTATTATGGTTAGAAATAATGAATATAGTAAATGGAGAATACTTATTAGCAAAATAGAAAGGTATAGGATACTAAATATACCCTTAAGAGTTTGAATTGAGTAGAGAAAGTAATTTGTGAACAAATATATGGAAAAAAAAAAGAAGTTTGTAAGGAATATAAATAATTTTTTATAAGGGAGACATACAAAATTAAAAGCATGAGACAATAAAATCAACATATTTAGTATTAGCCAAGAACATGATATAATTAATTTAATGGAAGATATTGAGAATTGAAAGACCAAATGAATATCCTATTTAAAACTAGCTACTTTCATAATAAGGCCTTCGATGATTTTAAGGAGGTAAGGAAAGTGAGAGAAGTATGTAAAACTTTCAAGAATTTAAATATTAAGATCAGAGGAAGGACAAAAATTTAATAAGGACAATTATAAATAATTTAAATGAACGTTTTGTAAATGCTGGGAAAACTGGGAGCAATTAAGAAAGAAAAACAAAAGACTTTTAACTCACATTAAACAAAGGTGCTAGAATAAGGTTTATATAACAAGGTCCAAAATTTCTACAATTGCGAAACTAAAGATTTTGAAATCTGGTTCATAGGTGATGAATCAGAAAATGAGAAGATGAAAAATTCCCATAATTCAATTTGACTTTAACAAACTGAAGCAAGGGGTTAACCCAAAATCACCATAAGCAATTACCAGACTAACTAAGAATTTTCCAGCTATGAACAAAATACCCCAAAATCCAATATGAATTGCTTAGAATTGAAGAGATACTAAAAAAATAATAGATCTATCCACTAAGACAATATATGACTGATATTATCTAACACAAAACAATCAAAAGAAAGAAATTAACAAAAGCGAAAACCCTCACCACAAGATTTCATCAACACACCCATCCACCCCATAATCTACAAAATTTCATATTTAATAGATGAAAATAGCAAACCAAACCATGCAGTTCAGGATTAGAGAAGAACAACACTGAACTTAATGAAACCAAAAGACTCCAACTGCAGAAATACTAGATGGACCAAGAATAAGCAAAAAATTATACAACTTAATGAATTTTATAGTGGTGCATCCTATAAGTAAACAGTATAATTACAATGTGGATTATCAATGGGAGAACTTGAATTATTGTCAGTATCACATGCACTCTGTATTAGTTCTTTTCTTTTCCAGATAAAACTCTTTAGAAGCAGTTCCTACTCTCTCTCTATTTCTACTTCAATCTCTTCATAGTTCAATTATTTAATTATTATTAAAACTCAAAATATGTAATCAGCCATGGACCTGCAAAATTATGAAGTTATGATGCATCTCAATGACCAATTCATATAAATAAACAAAATCGACTATATTTTTTTTGGATTACATACCCACATATAAAAGAAAATGATGCAAATTTAACAGCACCTGCCCCAAATTTGAAATGTCAAGTAAATGATTGGAACTAAAATTGCTGCAAGAGAAATGTATCATGCAATAGTATCACTCATGTGAAACTAATCATGTCCATAGCAAAAGTGAAGTAATGTTAGAATGTGTTGGAAACAAAATATGTTATTAATAAGAACATATTTTTTAGGTTGAATAACAAGTGCTTAAAGGCACATATTATCAGCTGAAAAGTTATAAATAGAAATAACCCATAATATGACAATTAAATTAAACGCTAACCAAATAAAAAATAAACATTAAAAAAAGAAAAAAACAGTAAAGTGAAAAATACACCCAATGTCTTCTAACTCAACCACAGTTAGAATGTCTTAGGGACAAAAACCCATCAAATGTTGCAAAAAACAATGATAAAGAAGATTGTAAATGAAGTATGTTATTAATAAGAACATATTTGAAGTAACACCTTGTGTCCCTTAAAATAAGTTGTTTCATTGTGATTGTTTTCCTAGACTTAAGTCATCCAACATAACCCCTTTCTCCAAGGAAAGTGATGGAAATGAAGAAAAAAAAAAAAGGAGTTTACATAGAAAGCTCTTAACCTCTTATCTTAAATCGCCTGATACTTAAACTTGAGTTCTCTGCAATATTTCAATTATGATGCTATAAAATGTAAAAAATGGGATGCAAATGAAATAGAAGCTTTATTTAAGTTCGATTCTTTGAGAAACAAAAGTAAAAATCTGAAAATGATCATATATGTTGCTGCTGTTATGCTTAATTTTTCAAAGTTTTTGAGGTGTGCAAACAATATTGTTGGGCTTTGGCAAGATTCATAGTGACAAAAATTGTATGTTAATTAGTACATTTTGAGTAAAGAGAGAAAATATTCATCATAAAATCATAAAATTCAATTGAACAAATAAATCATAAAATCCAAATAAAGCATAGAATTCAGATAGAATCTAAATAGACTATCAGATAGAATAAAGATAGAGAAAGAAGAAACAAAAAAATGCATTTGAATAGATAAAGCATAAAATCCAAAGAGTAATTAGATTTTTTTTTTTTCAGAGTTACCTTTGATTTGACAACTTCATGGATAGCTATGAAGTTTCTACTCTTGGGTAAGGTACCTGATTTTACAGGGAGAAAAGAACAAAACACGAATTAGCATTAAGTAAAAAAGAAGACGACAAATGTTATAAATAGACAGGTCTTTAATAAATAAATAAAGTTTTAAAGGAAGGTAAATATTATTTAATACTAGAAAAGATCGTAATACAAAACCAAATGAGGTCTTTAATAAATACAGAAGACCTCATTAAAGAAGAAACACAACCTCATATCATAATACAGAACCAAAGGATATCATGCTTTAACTCAATGCCCAATAAGTTACAAATGAAAGGAAATGATGCCATCGTGCCTAAAAAGAGAGAAAGAAAACAAATAAGAAATTGAAAACAAATTCTCGTGCCTAATCATTGCACTATGCGTAATTGCTTTTCAATGCTTCCTATAAATGTTGATTAACTAACTAAGTTCAATTTATAAAAATAAATAACTCATAGCCAAAAAATTTGAGACATAAAACCTATTGAAAGTGTTATAAAACAACAACAAACCTGATAAATCAATCATCCATTCACTATCAACTGTCACTATAAGGGCCTTCTTGTAATCATGCCTTTTGATCTCCGTTTTGTTGATCGGATTCACTTCCACTACTTTATATGAAATAACATAATAGTCGAGGAATGCTAGGAAAAGCAATGTAAGGAATCAAGAAATTAAATCATTGTATATTATTAAATAGTGAACAAATTATGCATGTGAAGTCGAAAGATAGTATAATAGACATAATAAATGTTTCTTTGGAAAAAAATTAATAATAATACAAAAGACAAATGGCCAAACTTTCCCCCTAGAGACCCAATAAATCCAAAAGAAGTTAAAAAAAAGTTAGAACATTAAAAAAGAAAAAAAATAGAGTAAATTAATTTTGTGTACTTCCGTTTTACAAAAGGAAAATAAGTTTCATAAGGTACAAAGTAGAATACAATGATTTCTCAAGCGCCAAATAGAATTATCTATAATCAAGAAAAAGAAAAAAATCACTTTACTGTCATATATAATATAAGGTCTGGTATGCATTTATAATTCATAGTAACAGTGAATGATTCAAAATAATAATCCATTCAACATGGAGTAATCATAATCCAAAATGGATGTTAATGAGGAAGGAAATGGAACTCTTACCTTTAACCTTGTTGCATAATGGGCAAGCTTCATACTGCTAGTAAAGTGCCTTTGAAACCTTTACTAAATGGTAAGCTTCCCATGGCTTAGCCTAAACTTCACCAGATTTGAAAAAAAAAAACACAAAAAAGAAGAGGTTAGTTCGATTTGAGGGACGGAAGAAATGAGCTAAAGGTGAGAAAGAGGATATACAAAACCAAAAATGAATAGGGTGAAGATGAAATTTAAATTTCAAATTCTTAGAAAGCTAGAGCAAGCATAATTAATTAATGGGTTATCATCTTAAATAATCAATCAGAAAATAAAGTTTAATTGGAAGGTATAATTAACTTATAGAAAAAGTATATCTTGTTAAGAAGGAATATTTATTCTCATTGGTCAAATAAATAAATATAATACTTAGTTTGGGGGAGGGGTTGCGATTAAATATAATTCAACTTCCCTTACATTAAGACACTATTTCAATTTAATCACCAAATTTTATCATATAATTAAGGGGACCAATTAAGGCTTCAATTATAACTAATAATTATTATTATAATTTTAAAATTATAACATTGCAAATTTACCAAATATAAATAGAATGGGATATAAATAGAATTAAAAAATAGAATCTATCTATCTTCTATACTATATTCTAAAGCAGTACGTTCCTTGAGGGCTCATAGGAGACTGACATTTGTCACTCTCTCATGCTTGCACGTGTCACCTCGTGGTACTTACATGTATTACTCTCTTGCTCTTCTTTTAAAATTTATTATATTTTTTAAATTTACTTATCTCATTTAACCAATCTGTTTAAATGAGATATATTTGGTAAATTCTATTTTTGAATTCTATTTATATCTCATTCTATTTATATTTGGTAAATTCATAATGTTATAAATTTCAAATTATATCTCACTCTATTTAAATTCAATAAGTCTCCCAATGTAAGGGAAGTTTGAAAGGGTAAATATTTTAGAAAAATATTTTCAACTTTGAAATTGCAAAAATCTCCCACATAAGGGAAAGTGATTTAAATCTAATTGCACCCCTCTCCTAACTTTATTTGGGCTTGAATTAGTTTAGAAAAATATTTTCAAGTTTGAAATTGCAAAAATATTTTGAAAACAAAATCTCTATCTCATAAGATATCAAACCTTAATTGCACTCCTTAATTATGTGATGAAATTTGGTGATTAAATTGAAATAGTCTCCCACATAAGGGGAGGTGATTTAAATCTAATTACATCCCTCTCCCAACTTTATTTGGGTTTGAATAATTTTATAAAAATACTTTCAAGTTTGAAATTACAAAAATCTTTCCAAAACAGAATCTCTATCTCATAAGATATCAAACCTTAATTACACCCCTTAATTATATGATAAAATTTAGTGATTAAATTGAAATAGTCTCCCTACATAAGAGAAGGTAATTTAAATTTAATTGCACATCTCTCTTAACATAAGGGATGCACTATAAATCTCTTCAACGTAAGGAGTTGTGTTTCTAGGAAGTCACGCCCCAAATTATGAGTACGTGACCAGCCTATGAATAGGCCGCTCAGGTAGCCTTCTACAACCTACACATACATGTAAGCAGTTGACTAGAGCAAGTGTAAATAAAATACTCAATAACATTCCCTAACAAGCAAATCCGGGGAAACTTTTTGCAAAACTTTTGGCAAAATCTCCCCTGAATTCTTAACTTTTCTATTATACATACCATTGGCAACGCGGTGAACAGAAACACAAAATTTCACTGTTAGGTCTCCAACCAACACAACCATTTAAATAACATGAATTCATAACACATAACAATGAACTATGCATTATATCCTAATTCAACTATCGATAGCATCCAAGGTTGCTCCATTCGTCATCCAGAAAACCTGCTAATCCCAAATGGAAAGCCTTCGATTTTCTTTTTAGATTGGTATAAGGAGATCCTGCATAGAACTGGAAAAATATTGGGGTTGAGTTGTAATGACTCAGTGAGCAAGAACTTTCCCTACCAAAGGGTACAAGCATCACCCACAAACATATCAATAATCAAAATAGTCAGGCATGCATTTAAGGATCATATTAGTTATAACCATTGTGGAATAATACAAAATGAATAGTTGTAAAAGAAAGCAATATAACAACTCAAAATCAACCGTAATAAATCTTAATATTTTCTAGACATAAATCACATATACAATCTCCGTATGCTTAATGATATAATCAATAAGGATGAGGATTAAGAAATGTGGAATCCTATATATGAATTGCAACTTACACATACATAGATTTTAAAACAAAAACATTGTACTGTTGTAGGTATAATTATGTAAATCCTCATGAGTTTATGATGATGACACATAAATAAAATGTAGTACAAATATAATTTCATATACTTATGAATTTGCATGTAAATCATTGAGCAATAAATAGAAAACTTCATAGGCTTTTATTCGCATACCTAGTAATTATGCTTGTAAAAATAGTATACTTGTAACTTTGAAATTCGCATACTCGTATGTTGTAAAATTTATAATTCAGGGAAATGATCCACTCGTTCTTCACATAGGAAACACTCATGTAACATATAACATAGAATGTGTGCATCTGGAGTGAGCTCAACTCATGAATGCTAATCAAGTACCCATCCCATGTAACTCCTTATACCTCCCAATATAGTCCATGGACAATCCATATACTAGGTGCACCTAGGGTTTCCTGCAGGAAGTAACTATGGATCCACCCAAAAAGCTTTCATATAACTTGAAACATAACTTTAGTAGTACAAATAACCATGAAAGGTAAATCACTTAATGCTCGTATAAAATAACTCGTTTATGAATAAATTAGTCATGAAAAATTTGGATTATAACAACCATGTAAAAGTATATACATGTGAAAGAATTCATGCATATGTAATTTAATTATACCAAAAATAAGATTATGATTTTTGAGAAGTGCAAATTTTGTCATGTTTTTATGATGATTCTCTTAAATTCAATTGCTTTGTTCTTAAGCTTATTGAGTTCTTATCTTAGTTTCAAGTTTTGTGAGTGTTTTGTAGTGGAAATGCATTTATGTGAAGAAGTAAGCCATGTTAGCATGCTTTAGAGCATTATAAAAGCAAGTATTTGGGGAAAAGAACACAAAATCGCATAATTTTAGACCAAAGTCAGAGAGTCTAGCGCCTTAGCTCCTATTCTTAGGTGCCGTGACAATTAAATTCAAAGAAAATTAGTTCCAAACCTGAGAATTCAGCACCTTGGTGCTTTGAGAGCATGCCACGGCACCCCAAACATGAAGAAATTCACCCAAGGCTTAGAGCCACGATGCTGGCCAACCAACACCGTAGCTCGGGATTCCAGGGAATTGGATGCCGCGATGTCCACAAGCTGAGTTACCTAAATTACTCTTAGGGCTAAGCACTGTGGCACCATGAAACTAGGCTGCAACACTTGCGCACACTTATTCACTATAAAAATGCGGTTTTCATTTCATTTTACCAATTCTAATAGTTAGGAAATAAGAAAGAGAGCTTAAAAGAGAGGAAAAGAGCAAGAGGAAGGCTAAAAGGAGTGAGTTTAGAGAGGATTCAACAATTTGGAAGTCTTCAAAGAGTTCCCTCTTTACCTTTTCTTCGTTCTTTTTTGTATTTTCTATAGTTTACATGGATTATATTGTTTTAATGAGTATTTTCCTTATGTTAGAAGGCTAAATCCCTTTGGTTGAGGGTGAACTTAATGCCTTGGACATGATTTTTTGATTTTATTCATTGATTATGTATTCAACTTCTCTTGAATAGTTGTTTATATTCTTCTACTTGATTTATTCATGATTAATCCTTGGTTTTGTTTGGGTAGCCAACTAAATGAACTAAGTAATCATATAATGCTAGGATAAAAGATTGAATACGTAATAGCTGATTCTCATTTTCATAAGTAGCATTTTGTAGTGATTAGGGTTATCCAAATCCGATGAGCATAACATGGGTTAAATAGTCCAAGCATTTGATATTGTTGTCCAAATTAACCTATCTTTCTTACCTTAATGTTTTCAGGATTAAATCTAGGAAGCGTTTTCTAGGTTATTCATTAAATAGGGAGCAAGTAGGAAGCATTCTTCTATCTACGAAATAACTAAGGAAAAATTGGGATAGCAGAGCTTGTTGTTATATACGGTTAGTAATCAGGATAGAGAGTTGAAAACATTGTCATGTGTATAATCATAATCAGTGATTGTCTATGATCATTTTCCATTGTCCAATGGAGAAGAGCGAATCCTCAACCATACTCTTCACCTCATTCTAATTTTCTTATTGTTATTGCATTCTTTAGTCTTATTGCCTCTATTTACTTTCATCTTTATTTTTAAGTACCTTTGCTCTCACAAAACTCAATCCTCTATGGGAAAATGACCTTGCTCATAAAAATGAAAAATACTTAACACTATACTATAAGGAGATTTATATTTTAGATGTGTTTCCAATTTGGAGAGCTTTCAAATTGAGGCTTTGTTCCCGAGGTTTAGAGTTCAATTTGGATATACACCAAATTTTTGCACTGTGTCGCCGAGGATTGATCATTTAGTTAATCATTTACTTTTTTATTTTCTTCAATTCTTTCATTCTTTATTTTGTTTATTTAGGTGTATGTTCGAAGAGGACCTTGATCTGCAACTCCAAAGAATTAGAAAGTATTGTATAAGTCACGAGTTCACAACATATCCAATTTCGCATATGCACCACCCTATCCCAACTTCTGAACTAGATTCCAAGGTTCCCATTGATATTGTAGTTCATATTGCATCAGCTTCACAATCAATTTCATCTGAACCTTCTGAGCAGTTGCAATAGAGGGAAATAACAGGACTTTAAAACAGCTAGGAGCCCCATTGTTATATCAACAACCGCTGTGTATATAGAGTCCTGAACCTAAGGTGGCTTGTGAGCTTAAATCTGGACTAATCCATCTCCTACCAAAATTTCATGGTTTGGTATAAGATGACCCAAACAAGCACTTGAAGGAGTTTGAAGTAGTTTGTTCAGGGATGAAACCGCCGGGTGTGTCACTTGAGCAAATTCAATTAAGAGCTTTTCCTTTCTCATCAGTAGACTTCGCCAAGGAATGGCTCTACTATCTTCCATCAGGAATGATAAATACCTAGACTAAAATGAAGAGTTTGTTCCTTGAAAGGTATTTTCTGCATCAAAAGCTTCCTATATTAGGAAAGATATCTGTGGGATAAGATAGTTTAGAGGAGAATCACTTTATGAGTATTGTGAACATTTCAAGAATTTATGTATGACATGCCCCAACCACCAGATTAGTGAACAACTCCTGATCCAATATTTTTGTGAAGGGCTATAACTTCCAGATAGCAGTATGATAGATGCTGCAAGTAGAGGTGTGCTAGTAGATAAAATACCTATGAAGGTGAGCTATTGGAGTGACAAGAATGGCGAGAGAATCCTCTAGACTACCTAAGAACTGGAGAGAAATCTTGCACACTCTAGAACAAAAGTTAGACCAGGAGGTGCTAAAAAAAATAGCTAAGCACTTCCTAAATAAGTTGAACGAAGGATCTGAATCAAGGAAAGCCAAAAGAATCAAGATATTATCTCTTATGTGGCTCAACAAAGGCCACATATACCTTAAAGTGGTGCTCCCAAAGAAGGCCATGTAAATGGCCTAGGGAAAAATTGCAAATTCTAACCTTTTGACTAGGAAATCTAAAGAATTTTTTTGGGAAAATGACTAAAAATTTTCTAAAGAGAATAGCCATAGAGATAAAAATGAGGTTTGAGTGCACCAAAATGCTCAATTAAAATATAATGATATTTTAATTGTATTTTAAACTAGAAAACTTTAAACAAAATATAAATATTTTATTTCTTCAAAAACATTACTAAATTTAAACTTTACATTATTTATTATATATATATATATATATATGTAAATTTTAATTTAATTTTTTCTCAATCAAACTAAATTTGAAGCAAATGAAATTC
>JASKGM010044049.1:10678-21652 GCA_034509205.1 Ceratonia siliqua
TATATATATATATATATATATGTAAATTTTAATTTAATTTTTTCTCAATCAAACTAAATTTGAAGCAAATGAAATTCCCAAGGAAGATATTGCCAAAAAATTACATAGGCGGTCCTTACACAGGATCCATAGCAAGGTAGCCCCTCCCCTTCCATAAATCTATGGGTGTTTTGATTAAGGAATTTCCTTCTATTTTTATACTATGGCAGCTCTATTCTAGCCCCTATGATTCTTTATTGCAATTTTAATTTGATTTGTGGAAGCTTGATATATTGGTATATGCTTTTTAAGAATGATTTTAATTTTAATTTTATATTAATGATATTTTTCTTTTTCTTTTTGTAGGTTTTTTTGTTTACAAAAAAACTCTTTACCTTTTTAGGTTAGTGTCTTACTGTATTTGATACTTTGCATTTATTTTGGTTGAGGAAAGTTGTAATTTTTCATTTTCTTTTAATGGAAGATTTTGTTGTATCGATTCATAAAACTAAACATTTAACTTTCACTGTTTCTTCATTATATATGTCCCCAAGGCCTTGTTTTTCTAGAAATGTTAAGTAAGGGGGAATTCTTAGTGATACTACATATGGAGTCTTGGGTTTAGGATGCTTTTGAGGTGTTTGTTAAAAGTACCTAAAGAAATCATTTATTTTTAATCTTTGAGTTAAGTAAAATTTATCCTGTGGTTCTAATTCCAATTCTTGGCTGTGATGTTAAGGTTGAAGAATACTTCAAGAAAACCCTTTTGGAGTATTTTGAAAATTTAAAGAAGTTTGGTATATAGTTTAATAATTTTAGATTCTTAGAGAAATTTAAGCAAGTAAAGAGTTCATTGAAATATGAATACAGGTTGGAAGTGTTATTTGATTATTGAGAATTATAAGTAATGAAACTTGTAGTAATAATATGTATTTGAGTTTAAGTTCATGGTACTCATAAGGTGTTTGATAAAATGGCTCATAGAAATGGATTCACTCTAGCTCTTGATTCAAGTTAAGAAATTTTAAGAATTTGTGAGCATTGTCATGAGAAGAAGAAGAACATAAAGTCCAAATGTGGCTGAAATAAAGTACTAGTTAAGATTAATACTATAATGAAAATGTGAATAAAGGTTTTAGCAACCAATAGTGAAGAAGGAAGTGATAATAAGCATAATGTTTAGAAATGAAAGGAATAAGCATGGAACTATGCTTGATCATATTGTGGGTAGTCCAATTTTTGGAATATTGGAATTTTCTTAGCTGGTTAGTTATAAGAAAAGTAATTAATTTTGTAATTGGATCCTTAATTTACCCATAAGCTATTTCTATAGAAACAATCTTTATGGTCATGCAAGTGAAGTGTAAAGATTTTATATTAGCTATTCCTCGACTTCTTGTCTCTAAAAGAGAAAATGACAACACTGGTTAACAGTATGGTGTACTTGTTTGGAAGGTAGAGAGTTGAGTGGAATTCCTCTACCCATGGATACATGTGTTTTTCTCTGTAAGCTATATTTATTTCATTTAAGATAATTATCTGTGTTTCTCAATATTTATGCTCTTTAATGTCTGAAAGTAGTATTGATATAAACCTTCTATCATACCAATTAATATAGAGATTAATGAGATGTTTTTTATTTTTAATTATCCTTTATGTATATTTTAAATTCATAATGTATTAGCTACTTTTCAGGATTTATGTATACTTTTGAGTTATATTGAACACCAAAATTTAAATGATTCCAATTGCTCATGCATATTTTACAATGTTAAGTCCTTATTTTTACATGGTTACTAAATTCTTATTCTTATATGAAAGTTTACCAGTATTTTGATATGACATAATGTACTTATTTTTCATGGACACGTTTACAAAGGTGGTTGAATTTATGTGATGTATGAAAATTGTTTTTGGATGAATCCTTTAGCTACTTCCATAGAGAAACCCTAAGTGCACCTAGCTTATCTGGATGTCCATGGACTATGTTATGAAATATCACCATCCATGAGCTTGGCTCCAGACTGGAATATCTATTATCTGGTATCTGTATCTGACTAAGAGCTCTACTCTAAGAATAATACTTGTTACATGTTATCTGTATCTGTTAGAATTCCACATGTGAAGGGGCACTGTATTCATCCTTCTAGTTTTACTTTTATTCAGTTGAGTATTTTTAAAAAAAAATATTTTGTCATGTTAAGATCTAACTTGCTTGATGAGCCTAATTAGATTTCTGTTCTGGACAAAAATATGACATTTACTCAAGATTGAATTAATTCCTTGGATATTTTGATAAAACATAATATAGTAAGGGTGTGATTTCAATCTCTTTACTTGAAATTCAATATAGCTTCATACACGCTTATTTATAATAAATAAATCTAAGTATATATTATCTTTGTTTTTAAACTTGTACCTTCGGGTAGAGGTTTTCATCTCATTGAGTCTGTGACTCACCCCTCCTTATTTTTTCCTCCAGTTTTATATGTAGGTATTCTTGGAAGACAAATGGAACAACAACCATGGTTCTGGACAATTGGATTAGATTGTGCATAGTCTTGTGTTGAAAAAAAGGTCTTGCATATTATCTTGTGTTGTGTCATTATTAGTGCATCTGTGCATGTGAAAGCTTGTAGGGGACCATCTTATTAGTGGTTTCCTACGTTGGTCACGTGCCTAGGATTTGGGCGTGACAATAATAAAAGTTTTAATTAGGTGTTTCTTTTTCATAATAAAAAAATAGATTCTATTTTTATTCCAAAATGTTTTTTGTGTGCCAAACATAGACAAATATTAAAAATATTCTTTATCAAATGGTCAATCTATCCCTGGGAACTATAAAATCCTAACATTTTTAACACCACTTTTTATTGCCACCATCACATTTTCTTAGTTCCATTTCTTTTGAAATGAACCTTAAACCATTTCAGATCATATCTTCTTGGTATTCCATTATATATATATATATATTTGATTATTGTTTGGTATGCATAAGATCAATGTCTATCTATGGTGTTGGAAGATTTATAAACATTTGGATTTGGAATCCTTTATAAATGACTCATGATTTTATTCTTCTTTGATTTTAGGTGCTTATTACAAAATGGCTTCGCGATTCAATGATATAAAAGATATCAGTCATTTAAGATCCTCTTGGAGAATCAAAGTCAGGGTTGTTCGAACTTGGCTTATGCCACACTATGGTGATCCTAAAGATTTCAATTCGATGGAGATTGTGTTTCAAGACCAAAAGGTGTATTCCACTATTTGTTCCTCATTTGTCTATACTACATGCTGCATGACAATTTTCTTTTATAATAAATATTATATCAAATACTTTCTCATATATAATTATATTTATAATGTATTGGTACTTTACTTATTAGTTATTCTCACTATTTGTTAAATAAATTTATATATTTTATTTAATTATTAAATATAAAACTTTCTTATTCAATAATCATGTCTTCATGTATCTTTTCTTTTATATTAATTACTTTCCTTTTTTTAATTGAACAATGTTCTTATTGATTATGTAAAATATATAATTCTTTAATTGAAAAAATGGTCTTCTTGATTATGGCTATTAGCATTATTCATTTTTATTGAACATAATAACTCAACATTAGCTTGAGTTTCAAAATCTCTTTGTATTTTTATTTGTGTCTATCCTTTTTTTGGTATGTATTTTTATGTTCTTTAAATGCCTTCCAAAGTAAATTATGAAAAAATTAATTGTTTTTATCTTTATTATGATTTTGTTTTCTGTGATATGATTTAAAATAAGAAAGCATTGTTTATAATAAATATTATAACAAATGCTTTCGCATATATAAATTGTATTTATAATGTATTGATACTTTATTTATTAGTTATTCTCACTATTTTTTAAATAAATTTATATTTTATTTAATTATTAATATATAATAGATAAATTAAATAATTTTCATATTATGGGTTGTTTATGTTTATAACTTTTCAGCTAGTAATATATACCTTTAAGCACGTACTATGTATTTAACCTTTAAAAGATGTTCTTATTAATAACATATTGTGTTTTTAACATTCTTTACCATTATTTTTTGCGGCATTTAATAGGTTTTTGTCACTAACATGTTTAGCATTACCTCTATTTTGCTATGGACATGATTAAATTCACATGAGTGAGACTATTGCATGATACATTTCTTTTCAAGCAATTTGTATTTCCATTTATTTACCTTACATTTCAAATTTGGGGGAGGCGCTACCAAACAAAGAACTTTTACATAATTTTCTTCTATATGTGGTCATTGAGATGCATAATAATTTCATACTTTTGCAGGTTCATGGATTATTACATTTTCTAAGTTTGGATGACAATGAAATAATTAAACTATGAAGAGACTGAAGTAGAAATTGAGAGAGAGGAGGAACTATTTCTAAATAGTATTATATAGAAATAAAAATGACTAATACAAAGCACATGTAATACAGAGATTAATTCATATGTCCCCATAATAGTTCACATTGTAATTGTACTATACACTTATAAGATGTACCACTGCATCATTCATTAATTTTTTGGTTAAAACTTTCAAGTAATTCAATTATTGTTATTTGTAAATATTAAATATTATGAGAAAATGATCTTTAAAAAAATTGATTATTATTTTTCTTTTAAAATTTAACGAGTTCTCCACTAGTTAACTTTTAAAAGAAAAGTAAGAAAGTAACACATGTAAACACCACAGAGTGACATGTGCAAGCATGAGAGAGTGATAAATGTTAGCTTCTTATGAGCCCTCAATAAATGTTTTACTTTAGAATATAATATAGATAGATATATTAGCTTTCTAAGCCTTTAGTCCCATTGCTTTCACCCTTTCATAGTTTACACGCAAGTCCTTCCTCTATTCCTTAGTTCTTAACTTCCTCTGCCACTGCTCATTTGGTGTCTGCTCGTCTACTCCAATGGCAACAATCCTTCACACTTCGACCGTCTAACATCCGTCCAACTGCCAAGAGCATCATCAGCTTGTTGTTGCGTGCTTGTGTCGACTTCAAGTTCATGAGGAGCAGAGCTACAGTCTGGAGAGATGGTTTTGACTTCATGATGAACAAAGTTAACTCGAAGCTTCCCTTTTGCTTGGTGGCTTGGTGGGTCTGATTTGGTTCATTGAATTATTTGTTGCTTGCTTTTGTTCAGATTGTCACTAAGAATTTAGTATTAGATCTACAATATGCTACAATATTATTTTAATCTAGAGAACAACAGAAAATGGATTTACTTTTTTTCTAAAAATAATAATAAGAGGGGGAATTTAAAGAATTAAAGGTATGGGCTGTGGGCGAGTTTAAGACAAATCCAACTTGAACCTATTTTCCACCAATATTATTTAAATGCACCTTTAGGAATCAGAATTGAGTTTAAGACAAATCCAACTTCTGTTTAGATTGATGTGTTTAGTTTTTTTCTCTTTAATCCTTCCAATGCAAACTATCTAGCTCTACCATTGAACCTTAGGTTATTGTTTTAATAGATAAAGTTGGAATCTCAGTTTCTATCACATGAATTAGAGATTGTGTGATGGCTATTGGTCACCTTTACTCAGGAAACAAAAATTAAGTGAGGATAAATATTATATATAATGCTTCAAAAAATTTAATATAAAATTAAGATTTTCAGTTTTAAAAAATTAATTGTATCAATTATCATAAGGCAAAAATTTTCATAAGTAAGCAATTGACTGTAGAGAAATTATTAAGTAGACTTGACCTATATAGAAGATATGTAGACTATATGTACCCAAAATTTTATCTTGGCTGTATCCTTAATTCTCCACATTATATAAATTATGTTGTTTTATTAATTAATTGAAATTAAGTTCTTAACAACTCTTAAGACAAATTGAGTTCTAAGTCAGTGAGGAAGAAAACAAATTACGATTTATGGTAACAATTTATTTGACTCTTTACTTTGGAAATTGTTATTTAATACTTCTCTTCCTTCAATTCTCGATTCACTAGTTGTTCTATATATATATATATATATATATTTATATATTTTTTTTTTTTTTAATCATGGTATGACATCATGCTATCATCAAATTTTGGATAGAATTTTACTCTTAAATTATGAATCCTAATGGAAGCAGTCATTGTCTAATTATAGGTATAAACTTTACTACAAAAAAAATTGACTTCCTGTGACGACTTTTTTTGTCACAAAAATATTAAAAGTCGTCACTAAAGAGTTTAGTGATGACTTTTCAACTTTCAGTGACAACCTACAAGTTGTTGCATATACTCCATAGCTAAAGATTTTATTGACGACAAACAATAGTCGTCACTGAAAGGCAAGTTTTTGTGATGACTCTTGGCGTCATTGAAAGATATAGATTTAATGACGACATTAATGTCATCTCTAAAGGTCTCTATAGTGATAGCAATCTTTGTCACTAAATGTTTTATTGTCAATTTAGTTTCATATAATGTCAACCATGCACACTTGACCCTAGGCCAAACTCTTTATAAGATCATCACATATTGCATTTTCTGGATTACCCACCTAATATCAATAAAAGACCATATCCTTAGACATTTATGATTCAATTACTGAAAAATAAGTGGACAACAATTAAAGAATGAACCTACATAATTTTTGAACCATGAGCTGAAGTTTGAGGAAATCTTATTTTCAAGCTGTGCAAAAGTGATGTTAGGTATGAGTTCTAGCAGATAATCTGCATATATACTGTTGATGTTTTATCATTAATGACATGAAAATATTTGTCAAAAACTATCATTAACTAGATAAAAGGAACTTTGGAAGGAACTTATTCTAAGAAAGGTTGAACCTTGGGACAATTTAAAAGAATGTGAAGGATGGCAACTTCAAATTCCTTAGCATATAGTTAATGTTTACAACCATCTCCATCCTGACGTCCTGAGTAATTGAATATTGACAATGATAAAGAAGATTAACATTCTTCACCTCCATCATCATTACTGGCGACTCTCGTCCTTCTACAAGGAATGTGGGATGGATAATAATAAGAAGAAAAAAGTTGATGTTTCCTCCACTAAATAAGCTTCACAAATGGAACCTTCAACTCTAGCCTTGTTCTTCACTTTATAAAGGTGCGTAAGAACCTAATTGGAAGGTGACAAAAAGTATGCCTATAGAAATCAAATTATTTCAATAAAATAAATAAATGCATTAAAGAGTCAAAGGAAACAACATTTTAAATGGACACATCCACCGATATTGAATAGGACCTTTAACCTTGGCTTCATATGGCAAGTGGATAGGCAAGTGCTCCATTGAGTCAAAGAAGCTTGGAGGAAATATTTGTTTCAATTTGCACAAGATAATGGGAATATTATTCTACATCATGAATAATTGATCAACCTTCAACATCATTGAGCACAATTCTCTAAAGAATTAACTTAACTCAACAAGTGTATTCCATATGGGCTTCCGTAACAATTTAAAAGCAACTTGGAGTAGACGTTGCATAAAAACATGACAATCATGACTTTTCAACCCATGTAACTTAGTTTCCTTTATATCAACAGTCATACCCAAATTACTTATATAACCATAAGCCAACTTTAGATCTTTAACCCATTGGCAAACAGTTACCCTTTTGTTGCTTGATTAATACATATTGTGCTTTGGGTTTCTTGAGTCTACCACCCCCAACATCTTGTAGACATAGATCTTTTCATCTACAAAGTTCAGCTAAGTCCAACCTACCTTTAGGCGTATCCTTGTTTCACCCTTCACATCCATGATTGTGTCAAATAATGCAACAAACACATTCCTCTCAATGTGCATCACATCGACATTAAGATGGAGAAGATGTGTTCTCCAATAAGACAACTCTCAAAGTATAGATCTTTTAGTCCAATGGTGATCAACCCCATACCCAAACGAATAGATATTTAAGACTTTTCTATGCTAGGTAAGTGTCTGATGCGTTGCCATATTTCTTCTCCAGATAAGCGCGAAGGTGTCAATGAGGACTCCACATAATTTGTTTTGAACATATTTTGTGCCTTCTAATATGGATGATCCACGGGCAAGAATTGCCTATAACAATCAAAAAATGAAGTTTTCCTATTTTGTTTGAGAGAGAATGCCTTCGACCATACAATACAGGCAAAGATAGTTTTGCAGTAGTCATCCAACCAAACATCATTCTGTTTGCAGGATAGTTATTGATAGTCCACATCAAAACAGGCCTTATCAAGAAATTTTGATGCAATGACACATCATAAGTTTGCACACCCACACCTTCATTCCACAACATTTTTAGGTCATCTATTAATGGCCGTAGGTATGCATCAATCTTAGTTTTTGGATTAGATGGACCAGGAATAATTATGGTTAGAAATATAACTTCTCTTTTCATGCATATTCGAGGGGGAAGGTTGTAAGGAGTAAGAATGATAGGCTAACACGGATAAGAGTTTTCGGACAACTCATATAGAGAAAATCCCTCACTACATAATCCTAATCTTACATTTCAGAGGTCTTGAGCAAAATCAGGATAAGTTTCATCAAGATGTTTCCATGCTTCTCCGTCTGATAGGTGAGATAAGATATCAAGCTCTCTTTGATTCTCCTAGTGCCATATCATGTGACATGCAATAGCCATTAATGAATTTCAAGGGAGTTTCTTTAATAATACCCGTTCAAGTGAAAAATTTTTAACGTTCCAACCCACAAAATTTGTAATTCCTCTCATTCTCATTGTCCTTGTAATATAACATGGATCCATTAGAACAACAATCAATCTTTATACAACCCAAGCCCAATTTTTCCACTGACTTTCTGACATGATAAAAATTATGAGGCATTCAATTACCACTTTGCATTGCATCACTCATTATATCTACCATGCGATAAAATAACTCTCTGTCATGTTATGATCACTCTTCAGGCTTAGATTATCAATTACCATTGAAAACTCTGAATACTTCTAACACTTATTCCTCAATGGAGCTTGTGCAACTGTCAACATATCAAAGAATCTCTGTGCATATGGGTTAAGCTCTTCAAACAATGATGGTCTAGTAGCATCAATCACCATGTGTTCATAAACATTGTAGTCTTCTCTTTGTCCACCAGGGACAAAGTAATCATTTTCTACTACTACTGGGAAGATAGGTCGTATTGATTCCCCACTAGTCTAATAGTAGTAATTGTCCATAAACCCCTTGTGCAGCAAATCAACACTCACTTCATCAGGCACTTTGTATCTCTTACATTTGCATTTCCTACAAGGACACATAATCCCTCATTCGCTCACTAAATTTTCTTGTGTGCATTCAAATGTCGTTTATCATTTAATTGGTTATCCATTCATCTATGATGTGCAGGTACATCTATGCGTATATTGCACAAAATAGACAATCTATTAAATCAAGCACAAAATTTCATCAAGTTTTTCTTATTGTCTTTAGAAAAAAGGACATTAAAACAACCATAGTCTTGTGAATTAACAATCAAAATAAATGAGGATGATGTTAAAACACATTATTTTCCATATCATATAATATTCACTACCTTTTACATATTTTAAACATTACTTACAGACTTATGTCTATCTACAAGGATAACTTATCTTCTAGCACATCATACGATTTGTATGTGATTGGATATGATCATAATGAAGATTATTATTTTTCTATACTCATTTGTTATCCTTACATCACATGCCCTAAAGTAGTCTATAGTCATTGATAGTCATTGCCATGTGAATTTGTACAATCTCCCATTTATGTTCTATGAAGCACAAACATAAAACTCTCACTATGTTCTTTATTGAATACAAACTATGTTCTTTTCTATATGGTTAGAGATCTTCAAATATATATAAGTATAATCATAGCAAGGTAATACTTTTACATTATAAATTAACATAAACTAACTAAAAAGCTCAAAAAAGAAACTTGCTTTCTGTGAAGAGTGATGGAGACGGCGATAGAGTGATGGAGAGGACAAGTGAGAATCTAAGTCAAAACCCACAACCATAATATCACATTTTCTATAATTAGAGGGCAAAAATTAACAAAGAATTAAATCTAAAACCCAAAATCAAGATCCATATATAAATGGCAACTACTATAGACACACTGTATACACCCAATATACACCAAATGTAAGTCACCTTCATGGCACGCCATTATCAGCCTCTCTCTTCCATGAGTCTGCTTTTTGTGGCTCTTTTGTCTCTCTCTCTCTCTAATCTTTATACAGAATAGTGATCAGAAAAATCCAAATTTCTGTATTCTTATGCTATCTTTTCTTAATATCTTTCAAGATTCAAAACCGTCCAATATTTATTGGTCTATCATTAAACCTTTTATTTCCAGCATGATAATTTGGACAAGTCACATTTCTTATAAATGTTGTGTGATCAAATATTAAATGATTTTAAATGTAAGGGATCCTATGGTAATAATATATAATATAACAATCAATGGTGTTTAATGGAATTCTTTTTACAAATACATGCATGGTTATGGTGCAAATATGTTTATTATTTTACTCTAAACTTTCATGATTTCAAATTATACCCATAATAGTTTGCCA
Organism: Ceratonia siliqua; assembly: GCA_034509205.1. Classification (NCBI taxonomy): domain Eukaryota; kingdom Viridiplantae; phylum Streptophyta; class Magnoliopsida; order Fabales; family Fabaceae; genus Ceratonia; species Ceratonia siliqua. Next base: position 21,246 of record JASKGM010044049.1, read on the forward strand.
TAATGACACACAATTAAAATGTTACGACATAAGATTGAATATAATAAAATCTTATTAATGTTAAGGTAAAGGGCAATTAACCAACATGTATCTAATTTTGATTATCTTTGTCACTATAATCATTGATCTTTATATTGTACCTTATAATTATTTTGAATATAAAAAAGAATTGAAAAAGAGGGGTTGAGGAGAGATGATATGGAAAAGAATGTAAGAGTTGTATGAAAGCAAATGCAGGAAAAAGCAGAGAAGAACAAAAGAGAGCTCAAAGGTTCTCTCTATGAGGGGTGTTGTTTTGTGTTGGTGTATTTAATCATATTATTCTTTAATTCTAAGTAGTGAATTTTAAAACTCTATAAATGACCTTTTTTAATTTTTATAAATAGTGAAAGTGTTACAAGAAAAAA
>JASKGM010044069.1:0-21647 GCA_034509205.1 Ceratonia siliqua
TCACTAAATCAAGACCCTCGCTTCCTCCCTCAACTCTCTCACTCGTCTTTCCAAAGGCCATGTTGCTTTCATTCTCGCCCGTACTTCTCTGCATATCTCCGTTCTCTACTTCTCCCTCTTGTCTTTGGGAGTCACCATCTCACCCGCTAATCCAATCAGTTTTGCCTCGGAGGTGGCTCACCAGGTTGAACTTAGTCAACCTATAATCAACTTTGCCACTTTGTCTATGACCCACAAGATTCCCAAGCTTCAATTCAGTACCATACTCATTGACTTGCCTTAATTCCTTTCCAATGGCATTGGCGAAAGTGATAGCAAGGGTGTCGACGGAGTTTAGATGAGTAAATTTGACCCGTCAGTGATTCTCTTCTCATTGGGAACCACTGGCTGAGTAAAGGGTGTGTTATTGACTCAAATGAATTTAATCACATGAATTGGGAGAAAGTTGAGGGAAATTAGAAAAGATATTCCTACACCTACTTATACACACACCTCCTACACCTTTTATATCTTACTATTATTTGTGCTTACTTGGCAGCTCAATCAGATGCACTCGTCCCCCTTCCCTCTATCAACAAGTCAGATGCACTCTTCGCCATTTCTTTTCCAGCTCACTCTTTTCCCCCAAGTCCCGCCATTTCCTCTTTCTCCATTTCGCACAGTCTCCATTTCTCTTCCCGCTCACTCTTTTCATTCCTCCATTCCTGCTAGTCTCCATTTCACACAGTCTTAATCGTCTCAAAGCAACCATTTTTTTGCCTAAATAGGAGCTTTCTTCACCCTCAATTTTACCAAGGGTTCCATTTTGCCATTTCACCCAGTGTTATATTTCACCATCTCCTGCAGTTTTAGAGCAAAGGCCATCGAATGTCACAGGCGGCATCCAAGAAGAAGTTGAGAATCGAAATGGAGAGGCGACAGAGTCGAAGAGGAAGTTGAGAATAACTACAAAATGAAGACCCGGCACAGTCGAAGACGAAGTTGAGAATCATTGAGGGGGAAGAGGCGCTGAGAGATTTGGAAGAGATTGAGAGGAAAGAAGAATTGCTGAGGAGGAAGTATGATTTGGTGCCAGATAAGTAAAAAAAATATTAAAATATAAGAGGGGTTTGGGAATATCAGAATTAGAGGGAAATTGAGTTGTGGGAATGAACTTTTCTAAAATGGAAAAGAGAAAGAAGAGGGAAAATGAAAGGAAAATAGGCTGAGGTGTCCGCCATATAATAAAAAATAATATTAATAAATTGAGGTGTAGGTGAGGAGAGTGTGGGAATATCATTTCTGATACACATACATTGAACTATATTATGTGATAATGCCTTTTTGTAACTATAATTTCTTGAGTATTGAGTTTATGAATTATTTTAAAATTTTTATCACAGTGAACACATTCATCTTTTTGTTTTTGTTTTTTGCTTCTTGAAAAAAATGAATGAGATGCTAAGAGAAATACATATATCTAAATAGTACCAATATGTGATATTGTTGTATTTGAATAAGCTAATTTTAAGCATTACACTTGATTGATATATTGACATATTGTATGACCAATGGTAATTTTATAAATTATTACTTTGGAAATGATTGTATTGCAATAAGAATAATTATAAGATTACGAGATTTTCAGTTATGCTGGGAACCATGTTAAATCTAGGGTAGAACCACTAAGTTCACCTATGTCATGATCTCTCTAGTGAGTTATTAGGATGAGTTTCATATTATGGAAAATGAACCATTTGTTAAGTTGTCCTGGATGGGGGTATGGCTCTCTCACTCTCCCCCAGTTAAGTTGTCAAGTAGGAGCTTCCCTGGTTAAGCCAATCCCAGAGGAGTAGCACTATGTTGAGTTGGTCAATGGGGGACTGAGTGTAGAACTGATAGGTAATAATTCTTCACTTGGGTTCTCCCATAGAACTTTAATGGATCCTAGTAAATATGAGATTGGTGTACTATAATTAAAATGGTTATAAATCCATGTAAATAACAATTATATCTTAACTAATTATGAATGCATGAAAATTACAATCATGTTTATGAAATATCTAAGTTCCATTGATTACGTTATTTTGTATATGTAGATGTCAATATTCACACCTCGATTGCACTATTTTAAATATGTATATTTGTATCGCTTCCCAGATGAACATGCCTTATTTTATGCCTTGTGTTATTTCTTTAGTTCTTAATTATTTTATAAAATATATTTTCAATTACTTTATTGGAAATATTTTCTATTCTTATTTCATTCATGTATTCTTGTAAGGATTATGGGAGGCCAAGCTATACCTTGTTGAGTTTCCCCTCACTGAGTCTTGTGACTCACCCCTTTAATCTAAATCTTCTTTTTTAAGGTAAACCTGTTGGTGTCTCTCCTTTTGAGCTTCCTACACCTTCAGAGCCTACTAACTGAGATTGGTAGGCACTCTTCAAATGATAGTGGAGTACACTTGCAGATTCATTGGACATTTTGGATAGGAATTCTGCATTTGTCTGTTTTAGTGTTGTAATAGTCTTAAAATTATTGATTATTTTGTTGGATTGTAGATGTTTTTGGTGTGGATGTGTTTTATGTAAACTATATTGCTATAGGTTGATGTTGGCCATCTAGGCTATATGGGTTGTATGCTGATTTTGATTATATTGGTGGGGATTTTGTTGGTACCCCTTGATAGTCCATCTTTTAGGAGAGATTGTTAAAATTTTTTAGAGATGAGATGAAATATATATTTTTGGGTAATTTGATTTGATTATGTTTTAGATTCCTTTGGGTCATTTGAGTAATTATTGCATAGTGCTACTTGAATATTAGTTTCGTATGCTAATCACATGCCCAAAATTTAGGGCGTGACACTAAGAAATTAAAAATGTCCTAGAAATGGCAAGTTTCACCATTGCTTTTTCTATCTATTCTACTTCTGCCAAAATCAGCATTTGGGTAACCATAAAGTTCAAAGTAGTCACTCCTAGGATACAAAAGTCTTAATTTTTGAGTTCCTAGCATGTATATAAGTATATTATTTTTTTACTTCAATTAGATGTGATTCTTTATGATTAACTTGAAAATGTGTATATAAACACACACTAAAGTCAATATTAGGTTTACTTGCTGTTAGATAAAGTAAGGAGCCAATCATACCTTGATAAGCTTTTTGATCAACTGATTTACCTTGTTCATCTTTACCTAACTTTGTGGAGCTACTTATTAGAGTTTTTGTAGGATTGGCTTTCTCCATGCCATATTTTTTAAGCAACTCCTTGGAGTACTTAGATTTATTGATGAAGATTCCTTCTTAAGATTGCTTGATTTTAAGTCCAAGGAAGAAAGACATTGCTCCCCTCATACTCATATGAAATTCACTTTTCATTAGATAAGAAAATTCTTTGCACAACAACTCATTAGTTAATCCAGAAATAATATCATCCACATATATTTGAATAATTAAGATGTCATGCTTTGTGGATTTAGTGAACAAGGTGGTATCAATTGTTCATATTGTAAAATCATGGTTAATTAAAAATGAACTCAATCTTTCATACCATGTTCTAAGAGCTTACTTCAACCCATAAAGAGCCTTAGTTAATTTGAAAACACGATTAAGTATTCTACTTACTCAAAACCAGGTGGTTGCTTTACATATACTTCCTTATTTAATAAACCATTTAAGAAAGCACTTTTAACATCGATTTGAAAAGATTTGAAACCTTTAAAGCATGCAAATACAATTAACATTATAATAGATTCTACATGACCAAAAGTTTCATCAAAATCTATACTTTTTGCTAGTTATACCTATAGCAACCAACTTTGTTTTGTTCCTTACTACATTATGTGTTTCATCGAGTTTATTCCTGAAAGTCCATTTGGTGCCTATGACATATTGATGATTAGGTGTAAGCACAAGAGTCCAGACTTTGTTCCTCTCAAATTGATTCAGTTCTTCTTGCATTGTTAGTATCTAAGTTTCATCTTTTAGTGCTTCTTTTATACTTGTGGGTTCTATTTGAAACATGAAGGCCATGTGGTTCATACTTCTATATGATGCTCTAGTTCTCACTCCTTGTGATAGGTCTCCAATAATGAATTCCATTGGATATGTTGAAGATTTTCTCCATTCTCTAGGTATTCTTTTTGGATTTTCTACTTGCTCAACAACATTCTAATTTCCACCAATTTCTCCTTCATTGCTCTGAATAATTTCTATCTGTTGTTCACATCCCTTCATTGCTTTGGGGGGTTTTTAACTTGAGATTTAGACCTTTCATTGAGGTTCATTTTAAAAGTAATAACATTAATGTCTTCTTCCTTATAAGGGAATATTAACTTCTGCTTGCTTATAGGAGAAAGGCCAATCTCATCATTAATCGAGGTCTCTTAAGATTACATAATCCTTTTTCACTTGTTATTCATGGAAGTTCTTTGCTAGATCAGCATCATTTTTACATGGAGCTTCTATTTTGGCTTTCACTTTATCTAGTGGTTTGGCTTCTTGAATGGCTTATTTCTTCACCTTCACTTTACTGTTTTTCTTTGTCTTTACACCTGCACTTACTTCACAATTCTCAAGAGGTTGATTAGTTACATTAGTGCTAAGCATATCTTTAATGGAATAATTCATAGTATTAGTTTTGAAAGTATGGTTAGAGAAGGGTAAATGTTTTGCATCATTTGAAACATTAAACTCCACATCTTCACCATCATCTTTAACCTTGAAGGTCATTTTGCCTCCTTTTACATCAATCACTACTCCACCAATGGACATAAATGGTCTACCTAAAATCAATGGAATCTCCATGTCTTCTACAATGTCTAATATCACAAAGTTTGTTGAAAGATGAACTTACTAACCTTGACCAGCACATTTTCAAGGATCCCAATTGGATATTTCACAGAGCGATTACCTAGTTGCAATGAGATGGTGGTTGGCTTTAGTTATGTTAACCCAAGCTTTCTTACCATAGACAATGACATTATAGAAACCTTGGCTCTTAAGTCACACAAGACCATAGAAAATTGTAGTTCTCCTATGGTACAAAAGATGAAGAAACTGTCAGGATCTCTCAACTTTTGTGGCAACTTACTCTGGATAACCACACTACATTCTTTTGTTAATGATATAGTCTCAAATTCTTTAATCCTTCTTTTCTTCGACATGATTTCTTTTAAAAACTTGGCGTATGTTGGAACCTGAGCTACAACATTTGCAAAGGGTATATTTATGTGCAACTGCCTAAATACTTTCAGCAAATTGTTAGTCAACCTGTTCTACTTTAATCTTTGTGGGAATGGAACATGTGGCACAATTTTCTGGGCTTGGTTAATGGAGTTGCATTTAATAATTTTTTAGCTTCTTGAGTAAGTGGCTTTTGGATTGCATCTTGATTTACAACATTCTCTAAGTTTTCCTCGCTAACTGGCTTACTGCCTCTTTCTTGAAGTCTTTGAGGAAAGGGGATGGGAGATACATAATGTGGAAGAGCAACATATGGAACTTCTTCATCTTCACTGGGCGTGCTTGGCAACGTTGTAGGGGCTGGGACTTCTCTGTCACTTCTCAGGGAGATTACATTGTAGTGCTCCCTTGGAATTATTCCTGTTTTGCTGGTAAAGTCCCTTTTTCTCTAGAATTTATATAATCTACCAATTGTCCCACTTGTACGTCTAACTTTTTCTGGGAGATCATCACCTGGTCAAATTTTGTATCCATCTTGTCAAATTTGTCAAAGGTGACACTTGCTAATTTCTCTATGGCCATTTTGCAAGATGGGTTACTTTCTTGCTGTGAAGGTCTTGCTTGGTAACTTGGGGGTTAAGTTGGTCTTAAATTGCTACTAACAACTTGATTATTCTGGTCTTCCATGAAAGGTTTGGATGGTTCCTGTACTTTGGGTTGTAGGTAGAAGAATAAGGATGATTCAACTACTATTGCTGCCTAAAATTTGACACATAATTTGTTTGTTCCATGAGAGAACAATCAGCACTTACGTGAAGTTCTCCACACAATCCATAATTTAAATTTGGAGAAGACATAGCATTCACAACTATGTTTCCTACATTTCTTAACAATTTTGCCATTGAATTCATCTTAGCATTAAGCATATTTATACCGTCCACCCCAAGCATTCCTTGTTTTTGGGCCTTTTGGGGCATGCTTCTCTCGTTTGACCATTTGAAAATTGTTTAAGGCCATATCTTCAAAAAGCTCTAAAGCCTATTTTATAGTCTTTCCTCTCATTAATGATCTTCTTACTAATGCATACATAGACTCTGTATTAAAGGTGATAATCTCTTATAAAAAATCTGCACTAGAACCCATTTATGAAAACCATAATGCGGGCAACATGCTTCATATAATGTTTCTCCATCTAACTATTTAAAAGAAGAAATCTCATCTCAAAATTTAAGTTTTTCTAGGAGGAAAGTGGTTTGTTAGAAAAGGCGTTAGATAATTTAGCCCATGTAGTTATGGAGTTTGGTGGCCTAGCATTGAGCCATGCCTTGGCTTTATCTCTCAGAGAATAGAAAGATTTTAAGTCCAATGTCATCATCAGAGACACCATGCATCTTAATTGCATCACAAATTTATAAAAAGTTAGCTAGATGTGCATTCAGATCCTTATGAAAACCTCTTCCAAACTGGTATTGCTGAACCATCTGTTCCATCCTATGCTTGATTTCAAAGTTATTGGCATTTATATGAGGGTTCACTATGCTCACTGTCCCCTATCTGTATCCGATTTAGAATGGTCCTTTAATAAAATCCTCTATGGATTTGGTTGAGCAGGTAGATTAATTTTCATGGTTATAACTTGAGTTTGCCTTTGTAACAGCCTTTGTTGTCTCTTTATGCCTCTGAGAGTTCTCTCAATTTCAGGATCAAGAGGATAAATTACAATATGGTTCCTGGACATACAAGAAGTTTCATCACCAAAATGAAAATAAATACTAAAACTTGAAAAAACTTAGACGATGATGGAGTTAGGCTTTGAAAGGGTAGTGCCCGTGGCAAAGCCACAAGTCTTACTCAAAATAGGGTTTTCCTTTGTAAAGGTCTATACCCACCACCTAGTTCTACCAACTTTTCAAGTGAATAGTAAAATCAAGAAAACCAGAAAAATAGGAAAATTTGCACTAAAACATATATTAAGGATATAATAAAGCCTAAACTAATATAAGTATTTTGTTGGTATCGATATTGAACATTGAATCCTCGGTAATGATGCCAAAAACTTGATGCCTTTTAAATATATCCACAATTGTATGGTATGTAAACAGTAGTATGAGGTAGTTAAGTGTCGTATCCACAAGGAGGGAAGTTTAATTACCAAAATATGCAATTCCTTATATTATTTAGGCAACTAAACAAATAAAAGAGCTATGATTAAATAATGTTGTAAGGAAAAGTAATAACAAAGAAAGAGAATCCTAGGAATGAGGTTCGTTAATTAAGTCTTGTTATGGAAATAACAATGGCTATTGATGTTATCTAATTACAATGGCAGTATTTTCTAAGATATGTTCTATGTATAAAAACTCTGTTCACATTAACTCTATGCCTATTTTCGTGGTCACTGAAATTAGTGTGAATGCATTACAATTTTTAAAACCCTAACAATAGCCACATAGGTAAGTTATCTATTTTCATGATTACAATGCCCATGCTTAATAAATCTACCAACTAACATTTTTCTTCCAATTTCTCTTCGTGACTTAATTCCTTAGACAAATAAATTGTGATCAGTAACTTATAAGCATAAAATACCAATATATTACTTTATATCAGAAAACTTTCTTACATAACCAGAGTTAATCCATAACAAAAACTCAACAACTATAACCCAATCCTAGAATAAAAGTTTAGCCACTCATGGAAACTAAACTCAAACAGAAAATAATCAAGAACATTATCATGGAAAACAACTACAACTTTGAATCAGAGTAAATAAGGAATAACAAAGAAGAACTCAATGGAAGACGAAAATGAGCCTCCTTACTTTTCATAACTTCAGCTTCTTCCTCCAAATAATTTCTCCAAATCTCCCCTCTTTCTCCTTGTTGCAGCTATTGGGTTCTTTTCCAAAAATGTAGTTTTACAATGTCCCACGAAATGGCCTTTGTTGCTGATTAAAAGACTTAGGCTGCAATAGAGAAAAGCTAGTGCTTTAAAGGTTGGTTGGTGGGTGCGTTTTTCACTTAAACTCTTGTGTTTTGGGCCCTTAAATTGCTACTGGAGTTTCCCTTTATATTTCCAACAAATAGAAAAAAATTAGCTTAAGCAAGATATAAAATGGGATATCAATTGATATTACAATAAATACTTAAAAACCCAATTAATAACAACAAAAGCATATAAAATATTCTTAATTAGCACACTAATCCCCATGAAAATATGTGGTAAATTATCTCACATCAAGCAAAAAAATTGTGATCAATGCCAAGCTTTTCACAAACTTTTTCAAAAGATTTGTTTTCAAATTTTCATCCATGATCACTTCTAATACTCTTGATAAGATCACATTTTTCATTTTGCACTCTTTTGCAAAACTTTTCAAATATGTTGAAACTTTCAACTTTATGAGCAAGGAAGAAAACTCAGGGATATCTTGAGAAATCATCAGCTATAACTAAATCATATCTTTTTCCACCCATGCTTTGAGTTCTTGTGGGACTAAATAAATCCATATGCAAAAGATCTAAAGGTTTATAGTGGAAACATGGCCTTTGCTTTTGAAGGAAGATTTGGTTTTGTTTTCCTTTTTGACAAGCTTTACAAATATGATTTTTCTCAAATTTTATTTTTTGTAAACCAACAACCAGATTTCTTTTTGCTAGTTTGGAAATCAAATGCATGCTGGCATGACTTAATTTTTTGTGCTATAACTAGTTTTTCTCAATAGTGGATGTAAAGCAATCAAATGTTTTTAAAGAGATGTATTCTAAGTATACAACATATACATTCTCTTGCCTTAAACCTAAGAACAATATGCTATCTCTATGAGTGTAAAAATTAATGCATTTCGATGTCTCAAATATTATGTTATGCCATTTATCATGTAATTGACTTATGCTAAGAAGATTATGCTTCAATCCATCAATAAGGTAAACATTGTCAATTACGGAAGAAGAGTTTATAGGAATTTTACCAATACCAATAATTTTACCCTTTTTGTTGTCTCGAAGTGTTACTACTCCTCTTTCTTTCTTTTCGAGGAAGCAGAATTTGGTGGAATCACCTGTCATGTTTCTTGAGCAGCCACTATCAAGATACTATTGTTTTTTCTTGTATCTTGAACTCAAGCACACTTGCCAATAAGTGTTCAATTAACCTTAGATACCTAAATTGCTTTGGGTTGAGTGTTAGTGATTGCTCTAAGTACAAATCTACCTTTAGAAACCTAGATTTCCTTAAACTTCTCATGATAATTCTTTTAATAGCACATTTTCTTTTTTAATATAATACTAGCAAATCTTGTGATTCCTTACTTTTTCTCTATTTTTGGCATAGTATTTCTTTGGTTTTCTTTTAGTTTTGGTAGGAAATTTCTTTTGTTGCTTTTCAGAATTAGATACATCAAAGCCTATTCCAATTTTATCAAAAGTACTCTTTTGCATTCTAATAAGTATATTGTTTTGCTTGACTATATGTAAATTTAGCAAGATCATTAGTTAAGGATTCTACTATTTTTTCTAAGAATTTCACTTTCAAAGTTCACCATTTTTCATTTACAGGATATATTTCTCTTTTTTCAATTTCTCTACTTCAGATGAGCTTGTCTGATAAAAGTCTTTAAGTGAAATGTATTTTGTGTCTAATTTATTGTAATTTTCAAAGAGTTAGTTGGAGTCTTCTTGCGGTTAATCAAATGAGTAAGTATTAGTGTCATTTACCTCATCTTCTGGTTGATCATTGGCCATGAGACAGAGTTGGTAACCTACTCTTCTTTCTCGGAATCACTTTCTGATGAGTCAGATGTTTCTTCTTCACTTCATGTGGAGTCAGCCATTATAGCTCTTTTTCCTTCCTCTGTAATTTATTCTCTTGAGAAATAGGCAATATGCTTTGACATGACTTGGCATTTTACATTCATAGCACATAATGTGGTCTTCTAAGTTTTCTCTTTTTGGCAGGGCCTTCCAGTTGTAGAAATTTTTTTTTATAGAACTTATACATTTTTCTAGTAAGACTATGTTCTTTTCTTTTCTTTCTTCTACTATTACTTCTTTAGCTACTTGAGCTGCTTTGAAGGTAATGCTTTTTGTCTGCCTAGAACTTTCAGCGTCATTCTTCATATAATTATTTTCATAGGCAACTAGGATGCCTCTTAGCTCATCATACGACATTTGGTTCATGTTTCACTCTTCTTGGATTGCAGGAATTTTGGCTTGCCATGGCTCAATTAGCACTCAAAGTACTTTTCTAACAAGTTGTTAGAGTAGGTTTTTCCCAGGGCATCCAAGTCATTGATAATACTTGACAAACGCTTGAACATGTCTTCTATTCCTTCGTTATCTATGATTTCGAGTAGTTCATAATCATAAACCAACATATCAATCTTGGTTTATCGAATTTCATTAATTCTTACATAAGTGATTTGCAATTTCTCTCACATTTCTTTGGCTGTTTTGCATTTGGATATTTTTTTTTTTGTATTTCTCTGCATTCATAGCATAATACATTAAGTTGATAGCTTTAGCATTTGTTTCCATCAGCTTGATGTCTCTTTCAGTCCATTCTTATTCTGATTTCTCCACAAATATGCCATGCTGTGTTTTAGGAGGAGTATAAGGTTCGCTCTCTATGACAGGCCAAACTTGATAATCAACTGACTGTATAAAGATGAAGATTCTTTCTTTCTAATATGTGTAATTGTTTCTATTAAAGAATTGTGACATGGTGGTGAAGTGTCCTTTTATCATACTATTAGGATTCATGTTGCTTAATAGGATATTTGCTCTAGGTTGTTAAACTTGTAAATAGAGATCAAAGCTCTAATGTTAATTATTGGTTCAAATAGGGTTGGGCACCCAAGAATGCAGGTGATTGAATTGAATGTTTTAAGATTATAAATTTTTGAGCAGGTAGAAGACTTTTATTCATTGATTAACCAAAAAGCTAAGGTGGTCTTAAATTAATCAATGATTAATTCTTTCTTATCTGTATAAAACTTTAAAAGTATACCCTAAACCATTGAAAACCCATTAGGCAAAATCAATTAAAGAGAGCAATTAACCAAAAGGACAATATTAACAGATAAATTGCATCAATTGTACTTCATCTTATATGTGAAAAGGTCTTGTCCTCTTCAATACATGATCTGAATCTTCGGTTTGATAGTTCATACCTGGGTTATTTAGTAGGAGGAGTTCAGAGACATTTTAAAAATGTAGGTATCATTATTAAAAGAGAAATGATATTTGTAAATTAGTTTTCTTATATTATATTTATATTTATTCTTAAATATATTATTTTATTATTATTTATTTAATATTAAATTAATAATTAAAATTTATAATATAAAAAATATAAATTTATAATATAAAAATATTTTTTCTATTAAAAAAATTAAAGAAATAAAAGAGTAAAAAAAATTAATTTAGACTTTAGAATTTGAATAGGAGGTTTCCTAACCTACTCACTAGGAATTTTCACGAGTATTCCTACTCAGAGGAAATTTTATAATTTTATAATTTTATTTTTTATTTATTTATAATTTTATTTTTAAGTAATAAGTTAAAAGAATATAAAAAAAATTTAATTTTTGAATTATTATATTATGAAAATTTTTAAAATTTTTAACCTTTTGTTTATTTTTTAAATTATTTATTAAAATAAAAAATAAAAATAAAAATAAGAAAAATAAAAATCTATGAGTATAAATATTGTCAAAGTAGGATAAGAATCACAGTAAAATGTGTATAATGTGGGCCATAGAGAATCATTGGGAGGACATAGGGGCAGTTTGGATGGGCTTGTGTTTTTAATCAGATGCTTTAAATAAAAGTGATTTTTTTAAAAAAGTAAGTTTTTAATGTTTGGATGGGCTTACGTAGAAGTGATTTTATTGAAAAAAAGCATATGTGCATTTGGATGCAAAAATATAAAAGTGTTTTTTAATATGTAAAATTACTAAAAATGACATATAAAAGTGCTTTTTAGAAAATTTATGAAATATTTAAGGGATATATTGATTTAAAAAATTTTCTCTCTCTTCCATTGGACCTGATTATTTTTTAAGCAATATTTTTTTACTTAAAAAAAAAGTAACATTTTTATTTATTTTAAAAATAAGCGCTTAAGAAAATAATCTCATACAAACAGTTAAAATAAAAAAAAATACTTATTTTTTTTAAAAAAAATAACTTTTAAGACAACAAAAGCTGCCCCAAAAAACACTCATACAAGATAAATGTTTTAGCCAATGTGGTCGGGGTTGCATTATTTCTTCGGAGGGCACTTGTCAAATCTTTGTCGGCATGTCGCAAGTGCCAAGGGATAAAGGACAATTTAGAAAATCAACTAAGAATAATTTTTTTTAAAATTCGTGTGATTTAACTAATTTTTATTTTATAAATACACATATGTGCATAAAATTGATCATAATAAAAAATATAAAATCATTTATTCAAAAGTTTTTCTTGTAGTTTACTTATTTTAACAATAATGATTATTATATATGAACGACATACTAATCACAATAACAATTGAGACATTTTTATATGAATAACACTATTCTACATTTTATTTTATTTTTATTTTTGTTTTTTGTTTTTTATTTTATAATTTTTAATATTAATTAATTATTTTTGATATTCTATATTTTTGAAATTTTTTTACTATTTATTCATAAGTAAATTTTTTTTAAAATATAAAAATATTTTTAAAAATTCTTAAAAAATATATAACATAAAAAATAATTAATTAATAATAAAAAATAAAAAAATAAGAAAAAAATAAAACATCAAAATGTCAAAACTTATTATACAATTCTCAAATAGGACTATAAGATAGACCTACCTTTTTTATATACTTGTATTGTAATATATTATTATATAATATTTAATCAATATAAGATATATATAAATTTTAAAAAAAATTATTAATATATTATGTGACTTAAGTAACTTAAAATAATAACTATTTTATTTTATTTAAAATTTATATATAATTTATATTATACAAATTTATTGACAATTTCTAATTATAACAATCATGTTTATAGCGATAGTGATGGCCAGCACAATAATAGAGATAATGTTGATGTCATTAGTAATCTTTAAAAAATTATATGGGTCGTTGAATTGGTAAAAAAAATGCAGTTCACGATTTTAGTTGGCCCTTTCAGGTTATGCAACGAGGTTTGATTGGTCAAAGGGATTAGGCTGAGGTGTGTTGTTCGTGATTTCAATTAACGCATTCCACCATGCTTGAGATCTGAGGCTATAGGAAGCAATAGGGTACTTTATCTTTTCTGTCACATACTCACTCTCTGCAACTCTGGCCTCAGTAAGTAAACCAAGTATAATTAGCAAGTCGCAAAAGTTACCAAATTTCATTATCCCTCCTGGAGAAATTGTTTGATAAATTAGCTTTAAAAAAAAAGGAGGGCTTTTGATAAAGTTTTTTTGTTTTTGGTCTGGATTCCTATTTGCATTCTGTAGGCTGTAGCTCCTGTAGATTCATCGAACAGGATGGCTAAGACAACTAGTATGGTCTACTTCTACACGGTCTTGCTTCACATTTTGTTGAGCTCTGTGACAATCCAATCAGCCCCTCAAAGTGCTCTCATAACAGATATTCCTGGCTTCGATGGCACTCTACCTTCCAACCATTATGCTGGGTATACTATGGCTATATCCATTATAGCTTTTTTTCCCCCATTCTGCAATGGCTATTTTAGATTGTCTCTTAAGACAATTTCTGGGTTTTCACTTTTTTATTTTATTATAATCTTTTGCTTGTTTTCTGATTTTGGTCTTGGGTTTCATATGTAGTGATCCATTGACCAATGGAAGACTTGCCTTGTGTCTGATTCTTTGGCTCTGTTTTTGTGATATCGAAGGTACGTGACGTTGGATGAAAGTCATGGGAGGAACCTGTATTACTATTTTGTTGTATCAGAAAGCAAACCGTTTGAGGATCCAATGGTTTTATGGCTTAACGGTGGACCGGGATGCTCTAGCTTCGATGGCTTCGTATACGAGCATGGTAATAATTCAATTCATACATTGCCCTTTTATTTTTTATATATTTTAGGGTGACCCAGCTGAATTGTAGCTCGGAAATGGTTTGCAATGGCTCGTATACTGCTATCACTGTGTTTTCCATTTTTCTCCATCATAGGAATATATTTCTTTTGTCACTTTAGGAACTATTTTAGGTTAGTTAAAATAATACATTAATACGAGTTAATTAATTTTGTAGATGCTATCCTTTTCCCCTTGTTGTTGTGCTAAGTATATATGCTATCCAGTTAATATTCCTTGGTTTCCCAGTTATATTCATGACATTGTAGGTTGATTGCTTGTAATTTAATAGGCTTGCTATTAACATCTGAATCCTTGGTGAGGCAAATCTTTTTGGATTTCTTTATTGAATCACTGACAGCCACAATTAGGCCATTCCATTCTACCTTGAGCCTTCTATTTGTTGTGATATTAGATTTTTAAGAGAAGATTCGTCATACAACATAAGCACGATTCCTCGTAAAACAGGCTGTCATAAGTTTGATGTAACCACAATACAAATTAAAGTTGTGAAAAAACTATTTCACTCTAGTGAGTTCAAAACCAATGTCACATTTGTCCTCTGAAGTTTCATGTTTCTTAAAAGCATTAAAATGAACTCTTTGTTAGTGCTATTAAATCAGTCCCTTTTGATTTAATGAGCAAGCAATTGTTCATCTAACATCCTTTACTTATGTGATCAATTTTTCACAATGCTTATAAATTAGATAGAATTGGCAACCAGTTTTGATGAAGGAACCATAAAAATGATTGTCAACATAATGAGTAAATAACTCATTCTTTTTCTGATTCAATATGTTTCATCATTTCATCTCTTTAGAAATAAAATTATGTTAGAACCTCTCAAATTAGGGAAGTTAATAGTGGGCAGGCGCAGGTGGTTATATAAGGGTAGGCAGTTATGGGCAGGGGGAAGGGCAGGGGAAAGGCATTCTGAAATTAGGAATTGGATGAGGGAGACCCGCATCTCCAATTGCCAGAACAGGGAGTATTCCGGCCACTTGAAATGCTGGGTTGTGTGAGTTTGCGATTGTGTTCTAGTTATTCTTGTTGTTCTGAGTTGTTGAAGATTACTGTGTTGTAGCATCTCTGTTAGAGCATTTACTTTGTATAAGTATTGTGAAAGTCTGTGTAGTGTGTTCTGTGTTGAAGTGGCAGTGTGTTGTGATGTAAAACTGTTGTCATTTATAATATACAAGTGCAGAATTATATATAATAGATATATATCTGTGTTGGTTCCTATCAAGTTTATATGTTTTTTCTATTTCAAATGTGTCCTTTGACCCCTCTAATAATTAATTAGATAAAAGAATCTAAACATCCTTTACTATTCCTTACTGTTAACCGCCTTCAACAGTTCATAAATCAACAGCAAATAGTTCTGTTGCTTCTGTATTATCTGACCATAAGTCTTTGTAATTCTTCTAGAATGAATTTCTAATTTAGTTTTATCAATTTGTAATTTGAATAATTCATCAAATGTTTCAGGTCCTTTCAATTTTGAAGCTGCTAAAACTAAGGGAAGCTTGCCCAAATTGCACCTCAATCCATACAGCTGGTCAAAGGTCTGAACTTTATAAACTGTGTTTAATTCTTAAAAAGAGTTTATTGTCTCTAGAGAAAGAGGACAATTTCTTTGCTTGGTGATATTTGAGGATGAGTATAATTGATGGATATATAATTGTGTCTTCTTTTCTCAAAGTCTTCTGATCAGTGCATATATTCTGCTTTGCATTGTAGGTTTCCAATATTATTTATTTGGATTCTCCTGCTGGTGTGGGTTTTTCGTACTCAAAGAATGAATCTGATTACATTACTGGAGACATAAATACTGCCTCTGATACACATACCTTTCTTCTTAAGGTAGTTATTGATATAACTGGGCAATTTTAACATATAATATCCGAATCAACAATTCTGTATGCTTCCCAGATTGCTTACATCTCTACCTTGATCTTGAACAAACCAGTGGTTTGAACTATACCCTGAGTTCCTTCCCAACCCATTCTTCATTGTTGGAGAGTCATATGCTGGAGTTTATGTACCTACTCTTGCTTATGAAGTAGCAAAAGGTAATAAATTTGTCATTTTATTGTTGAATTGCATGTGTTACAATCCCAAGTAAGATGCAGTTTCTTGATCTTCCACAGGAATTGATGCTGGTGAAAAGCCCAATCTTAATTTCAAGGTCTTTATCTATAATTTATCATTTTTTCCCAAGCCTGTAGCTGCAATCTGAAGTCATTATTTGCAGGGTTATATGGTAGGAAATGGTGTTACAGATAAAGAATTTGATGGCAATGCTCTTGTTCCATTTGCACATGGGATGGGTCTTATCTCAGATGATCTTTATGAGGTGATAATAAAACCCTCAATTGTAGCAAGGTCACTCGGTGAATTGTCATCATTATCATCTTAGTGAACTATTAAATTAATTTCTTATGACATTATTTTTATGGAATATGAAAAATACTTTGGTGCTCTCTTCCATTGTCAGACAATTTAAATGTTTTTTCTATCACTTTCTGTGCACTTTTAGATGAGTTTATTTTCATATATTTCTGAACATAATTATTCCAGAGGATTGAGTTTATTATAATTTAATTTGAAATTAATTTATTCTCTTTCTAACTTGATGTTAAAATGATTTGACCTTGTCAATCTAGTTGAACCAATGAACTGATGCTGTTGCCTGGAGTGAATTTTCTGAGTAAAATATAAATTATTTAAGAGCAAGTTTGGAACTTCCTCATTCATTTTTGTCTTGGTTGTCTTTTGATTACAAATTTGCTACAGTTTTGTTTTTTTTTGAACATGTTTCATATAATTAATGGTACATGCTGCAGGAGGTTAGAAGTGAATGCAATGGGAATTTCTATAATCCACTCAATGAAAATTGTGCAAGCAAGCTAGCAAAAGTTGATGAGGTAATCTAACTGTATAATAAATTTCTGGCAGGAAATGAGCCAAGATGAATTGGACACTCATTGATGATTCTTTCTATTTTTTAGGACATTGATGGGTTAAACATATATAACATTCTAGAACCATGCTATCATGGGCCTGATACAGCAGAGACTACAACATCCTATATTAGGTTGCCATCCAGTTTCCGGCGGTTAGGTGAGACTGAGAGACCTCTACCTGTGAGGAAAAGAATGTTTGGTCGTGCTTGGCCCCTTAGAGCTCCTGTGAGAGATGGAATTGTACCAACTTGGCCACAACTCATGAATAGTCAGAGTGTTCCATGCACTGTAGGTTGCTGTATTATGTTTCTTTATCATTTATTAATTACTTCCCTGTCTCCAATTAATTTTCATTGCTTGATTCTCTGTTTATAGATTTGATGTCTATCTGTTTACACTTCAGAACTACTATCTAATGCAATGACAAAAGCTGATAATTTAATTATAAGATGAGGAAATCAGAGTCCTGGCATAGAGAATATGCTCAAGATAGCAACAGAAACTTCCTAAAATAAAACACACTATTGAAAGTATCTTCATCTTGTTTTGAACCTCATTTATTCAAAATGATGCTTCTTCATTAATGTTGTTGTGAGAAATTGTGAGAAAGGATAATTGTATTCTATTGTGTATTACTTACAATCAGAGGGGTGGATTTATACACCCAGAAATCCTCAATCTATTCATAAAACTAAGCAAGAAATAAATGCTAATTATATACATAGAAGGAATGCAAATTATAGGAGAGGATTTGGGACATAGTTACATAATTACAGCCTAAATTATTAGCACACGTTTTCCACACTCCCCCTCAAGCTGGTGAGTAGAGATCTTCCATTTCCAACTTGGATATGATTGCGTTGAACTATTAAGTGTGTAGTCCTTTTGTGAGAACATCTGCAAGTTAACTTCCAGATGGAACATAAGGTGTACATATCAAGCCACTATCAAGTTTCTCTTTAATGAAATGTCGATCAATCTTTATGTGCTTTGTCATATCATGCTATACTGGATTATGGGCAATGCTTATTGCTGACTTGTTATCACAATACAACGTCATAGGTTCATTCCACATGATTTTTAAGTCTTCAAGAATGATCTTTAGCCATAGCAACTCACAAACTCCTAGAGTCATTGCTCGAAATTCAGTTTCTGCACTTGATTTGGCTATAACATTTTGCTTCTTACTCCTCCATGTCACCAGGTTCCCCCTCAGGAATGTATAGTATTCTGATGTTGACTTTCTATCTGTAAGAGATCCGGCATAGTTAGCATCAGTGTATGCTTCTATATTCAAGTTAAGGCTTCTTTTAAACAGAATTCCTTTTCCTAGATTAGCTTTTAAATAGTATAGTATTCGATAGGTAGCTTGTAAGTGAGCTTCCCTAGGATCATGCATGAACTGGCTAACCACACTTACTGAGTATGCAATATCTGGCCGTGTGTGTGATAGATAGATTAATTTTTCAACTAGCCTCTGGTACATCTCCCTGTCAATGGTAGGATCTTTAGTAGTTTCTCCAAGCTTATGGTTGGGATCTATAGGAGTTGGAGCTGGTTTATAAGCCAATTTACCTGTCTCTTTTAGAAGATCTGTGACATACTTCTGTTGAGAGATAAAGATTTCTTGTCTTGAGTGGGCTACCTCAATGCTAAGGAAGTATTTTAACTTTCTCAACTCCTTTATCTCAAATTCTTTAATTAAACACTCCTTTATTGCAAGTCTCTTCCTTTCCTCATTTCCAGTTATGATTATGTCATCAACATATACTAGTAATACTGTAACTCCCCCCGTCTTGGAGTGTTTAACAAAGAGAGTATGATCTCCTTGACTTTGCCTATATCCCATAGAAATCATAATCTTAGCAAATCTTCCAAACCAAGCTCTAGGTGACTGTTTAAGGCCATAAAAAGTCTTTTTTAACCTGCAAACTCTATTTCTCCCTATACCTACACTGAAACCAGGAGGGACACACATAAATTTCCTCTTCTAAGCCTCATGCAAAAAAGCATTCTTCACATCAAACTGCTCAAGTTCCCATTCAAAATGTGTTGCTAGCGATAGAAGGACTCTTACAGTGTTCAATTTCGCAACTAGGGCAAAGGTCTCCTGGTAATTTATCCCATATGTCTGAGTATATCCTTTTGCTATAAGCCTGGCTTTATATCTTTCTAGGGATCCATCTGCATTGTACTTCACTGTGAACACCCATTTACATCCAACTGGTTTCTTTTCACGGGGTAAGTCAACCAGTTCCCACGTTCTATTTTTCTCAAGGGCATCCATTTCAACTCTCATAGCGTTCCTCCATTCTTCCTTGGATAAAGCCTTAGATAGAGCGGTGGGTATGGAAATAGAGTTTAGGCTAGTGAGAAAGGCTTGATGGTGAGGGGCGAAATTTTGGAAGGACACTAAGTAAGATAAAGGATATAAAGGTCTTTTTGTACACTCTCTAGTTCCTTTTCTTTTTGCAATGGGAGGAGAAAGATTACTGTCTGGTTCTTTTGGTTCAATGGGTTCACTCTGGGAAGAAAGTTCAAGGTTTGTATTTACCTCATCTATAGGATTCAGATTGGAGTCTTGAACCTGTGTCAGATCAAGAGCGTTGGCTTTTTTCCTTGAATACACCATCCCGTATTTTCCATTTACAATATCAGTATTATCTGTAGTCCTGTCAGGGTCAGAATCAATTACAGAGTTGGGTTCGAATGGTTGGCTAGGAAGAGAAGTTAAGGAAGACAAGGATGGTTGGCTAGGAAGAGAAGTTAAGGAGGACAAGTCAAAAAATTCCTTATCTTCAACACATACTGACTCCCCCTGAAGATAAGGTTGAGAAAAATAAGGTTTTCCCTCAACAAAGGTGACATCAGCATATATATAGATTTTTCTGGTGGGAGGATGATAGCATTTATAACCCCACTGAGTAGGAGAATAGCCAATGAAGATGCATTTGATGGCACGAGGCTTAAGTTTCCCTCTTTGGTGATTATGGACATGGACATAGGAAGTAGAACCAAATATCTGAGGAATGAGATTGTTGGTGGTTCGAACGTCAGGATAGAATTGAAAGAGAGCTTCCATTGGACTTTTAGAGTCAAGTACACGAGTGTGTAATCGATTAATCATATAAGCAGAGGTGAGAATAGCTTCCCCTCAATAGGATTTTGGTATATTTTGGTGAAAGAAAAGGGCTTGGGTAGTGTTTAGGAGATGCCCATTTTTCCTTTCAGCTACCCCATTTTATGGAGGAATATTGATACAGGATGACTCATGAATAATACCTTCCGTTTGGAAATAAGAGGATAAAATTTGATTGAAATAGTCTTTGACATTATCAGATCGAAACTTCTTGATTTTTGTACCGAATTGATTGTGTATCATGGAGAAAAAATTGGGTAGGATATGACTCACATCAGACTTATGTTTTAACAAGAATAACCAGGTTACTCTTGTGCAATCATCAATAAAGGAAACAAACCACCGTGAACCAGATATATTAGGAATAGGAGAAGGACCCTAGATATCACTATGAATCAACTGAAAAGGAGTAGTAGTTCTTTTATTAATGATAGAAAAAGAACCACGTGTATGCTTGGCAAATTCACAGATATCACAATGCAAACTACTCATATCAACTCCTTGAAACAAAGAGGGAAACATAATTTTGAGGGTTGTAAACGATGGATGTCCCCAATGAAAATGATGTTGCCAAATGGCATATTTATTGGAAGAAGATAAAAAGGACACAGTTATACTGTTATTGGCAATAGAATTACGGAATGGTAACTCCAAGTAGTAAAACCCCTCTTTTTCCTTAGCAAGTCCAATCGTCCTCCCCGAACCTGGGTCCTGAAATTCACAATAAGTAGGGTAAAAAATAACATGACAATTCATATCTTTGGTAAGCTTTTGGATCGACACAATATTATTGGACAATTTAGGGACATGAAGAACATTTTTCAAAATAAACGTGGGAGTTATTTTAGTATCGCCAATGCCTACTACAGTTGTATATGAACCAGTAGCCACAGTGATTTTTCTATTACTAGGACAGGGTGTATAGGTGGTGAATTTGTTGAAGAATTGGTCATGGTCAGTAGCCCCAGAGTCTATGATCCATTAATCTAAAAGTGTACTATCAGGGGATTCTAATGAGGCATTATATCCAAGGGAATTAAGGTTACCTGAGGAAGCCAATGAGCAAGTGCTAGAAGATTTTTCAAGAGCACAGTGCAAACCTCTCAGTTTCTCTAATTCTGCACTATTAAGACCTCCAAGCTCCTGTGCGGTTTTTGAACTATCTTGGGCTATCATGTGTGCTTGCCCTTGGTTCTTTCCCTTTCCCCATTCACGGTTATTTTGTTTTCCATGAAGCTTCCAGCATCGATCCTTTGTGTGCCGAGGTTTCTTGTAGTAGGTACACCACAAATTATCTCTG
>JASKGM010044080.1:5177-21647 GCA_034509205.1 Ceratonia siliqua
AAAAGTAAAAACAATCTCCTACGTACTGCAAAGGTGCAATATAGATATATAAAGACTTAAAACTTAACAAGAAATGTTTGCTTCCTTTTGGGCATTGCCTTGTTTGTGAAGATTTATGTATTTATAATTTTATTTTACAAATATCTTATATCAGAAAAAAAAAGTCTAACATCTTACAAATTGTTAGTTTTATTAGATTTACAAAATTCTAATTGTACTTTTTGATAAACTGCTATTGTTATATAAAAATAATGTTTAAAAAATTATAATCTTATATTTAAATATCTAAAAATATATAATACTCTCGTTTAACAAAACTTTATTAATGACTTTAGATCAATTTAACGAAAATTCTATTTGTTTTTGTATTCTTCAGAATAATCATAGCACAGATGACAGCATATTCCCAAGTAAAGGCTTTGACATTGGTTGAGTCCATGGGACTAGGGATTGTTCCCTAATCATACAAGTAAATTGAATTCTTATAAAAACTTTTACTCAAAATCAACTAAACCTTCTAAAAAGTAAAAAAGTAAAAACAATCTCCTACGTACTGCAAAGGTGCAATATAGATATATAAAGACTTAAAACTTAACAAGAAATGTCTGCTTCCTTTTGGGCATTGCCTTGTTTGTGAAGATTTGGATCCAAGAATTGGACCCACTACAACCAAAAGAGAGCATAGCCATGTCAATTACCACTCACGGGCGAGTTCATTTTATTTAAATTCTTACTCTGTCAACTATTTAAACTAGCCTCAACTGACACCTACAACTATATTTCACAAATCAATAAATATGTTTTGAATGAATATATGATCATAGCTTATTGTTTTATACAGATTGCACCATTGAGGGGCGAAGGATAACTACAGTACCAACAAAGAATAAACAGTTATCTTTTAAAAAATTATATAGGTAATTCGATTTAGATATTTTCAATATCTTATATGCCTTATAAAATTTTCTTATTATCTCAAATAATTTTTAGATATAACTTCAAACAAAATGTTATCAAAATAAATAAAATTTTGAGACATCATTTTAAAAAATAAGATATTTCACGTGGCACCAAAAAATATTTTATTTAAAATATTATAATTAATTCTTTAGTATAAAAATTAGAAAAGAAAAGAAAAAAACTTGTGGTTACCAATAGCAATAGGCATTGAGTTTGGGCAATTGGGCTTGCTTCTATTTTAACTTTCAAAATACTTGATTACCGAAAGATGGTTCCTTCTGACAAGGAAAGGAGCAGCAGCCACTAGCAGTGGGGGTACTAGTTTTTTGACTTTTTTCCTTTTGGGAAATACTATGCTACCCTGAGTAGCAATAGGTAGCAAAATTTAAAATATAAGTTTTTTTTTTATTTTAAAAAATAAATTAAAAAATATTTTAAAAAAATTAAAAAACTTACCTAAAACATTAATAAAAAAATAATTCAAAAAATATAATAAAAAAACTAAAAAAAATTAAAAAAAATCTTTTCATTTTTTTAAATTCTTTTAACTTATTTCTTAAAATAAAAATTATAACAAAAATTAAAAAATTAAAATTTATAATTTATAATTTAAAAAATTAAAAACATCTCCCGAAGGGGAGAAAGCACCTTTTCATTATGAAAATTACTCCCCTGCCACCTATTGAGTTTATATATTTACCTTTCTAATTTTTTTTTAAATTAATTAATTAATTTTTATAGCAAATTTCTTTTAAAATTTTTTAAGATATTTTTATATTTTTTGTAAAAATTTTTAAGTTACAAATGAATAGTAAAATAAAAATTATGAATGAATAATAAAAAGAATGTAAAAAAAATTTTAAAACATTTTAAAAAATTTTAAAAAATACATATGAGATAAAAAATATTTAATTAATTTTAAAAATAAAAAAATTAAGGAGAGACGTAGCTTAATCCCCTTTCATTATTGTACCTTTTTAACTTTTTTGTTTTTATGAAGTTTATTGCTATTATAACTACACTTTAATTCCGGTTGTTTAAGACCTTTCTTTTTTAGTTTTTACATATAATCTATGTTCCTGTCTCATTTTATTATTATTATTATTTTTTTTTAATACTTACCTCGTTTATGTTTAAAGAAAATAATTAAAAACTTCATTTTTTGTTAATTATTAATTAATTCTTGAATGCATGACTTTCTAAAACTAATTTGAAATGCTTAACTGTCCGCTGCAAAATCTTAGAATGCCAAATTCCATGCGAAAGAAAAATACTCTTCTCTTTGCAGTTGCTCATATAATAAGAGCCAGAAAAAACTAGTAGAGCAGGCATGCATGGACTAAATAATCCTGCCAGTGATAACCATTCATTGACATGTAACACAAACATTCTTACCATACATAAATCATGAAAATCTATCTCACTATCATTTACTTCCCACTAGAGTGTGAGTATAGAACAAGCAAGTTGACAGTGAACGTGCACTATGAACATGCGGGGGAACTAAAATATCTAGGCAACCCAAAAGAAAAAGTACAAAAAGAAGAAAAGATCAATGAACACAAATTGCTATGAATATAATTCTTCTCTAACTATAACCATGATTTCGTCATACCTAAATTTTATCTTCGTCCCACTGCAATGCCCCAGATAAGTATGCAGTATGCACTACTCCCTGGTAGAAAAACAAATAACCATATCAGCAATAACATGTAAAAAGGGGGGGGGGGGGGGGGGAATTTTGAAATAGCCAAATTATATTTTAACAGACAGTTTTGGAAATAATTCAAACGTGCAGCCTAAAATTTATTGAGACTATACAGTGCACACTGCACACCCTAATCACCTTAACTTGTCTCCCTTTTCTTCCCCAATCTTTCTAGGTTATCTATTTTTCTTCAAGGCCAAGAAGATTTAGGCGGCACACAATACCTGATTCAACTTTTATTAACCAACCATCGAGGCAGGAAAAAATATTAGATTTGGGATTAATCTAACATATTCTATAAAAAATGTAACGTCTATATGCCAAATGCCAATATGAGAAGTTTATGGCAGGATAGGAAAAATTATCAACATCAGTTTAAAAAGGAATCAGCAGAGCTCAGATATAAAAGCTCTGGTATCATCATTAGATTATAGAACAACCCCATTTCAGATAATGCCCATCATTCAACGAAGGCTGGCACATCATTATCTGCTGTAAATCTGAAGGTAACATATTGTGCTATAATATTACAAAACAGCCTACACTACGGCAGGGATGGTGCAGTGCAAATTAAAATAAAAAAGTCAAGAACTGGAGCGAACTGGAGAAACCACTTTTATTTTTTAATCTTTTTTTGGTCAGAGAGGGGTGGTTGTGACAATCAACTCTTTCACATAAAGTTGCTTAAAACCCTCAAATATTCATAACTACAAGCAGCAACAGTAACCATGAATGTTGCTCTGAACAGCAAACATATTTAGCTTTTCACATCTCTTCTCATTTCCATCTTTATGCAATTGAACAAACATCTTTACCTAGGTATCTGCTACATGATTATGAAAGTCTCTAATGATATAAGCGTCATACAAATGCTATTTCAGAACACTAACTCTCCATATGGATTGACCAACAAGCACAAATGGGATAGTTCAACAGCGATTTGATTCCTTTTTAAAGACTCTTAATATTTTCTTTTTCCTTTTCCCCATTCTCTCCAACAGTCCAAACTCCAAAGGTACATAACTCTGCACTGTGATACCCAAACAATGATAAACAACTATGATATGATGAATGAATAAATAGAAGACAGCGATTATAAATGCAATTTTGTTTTCCCAGATTAGTGTCTTAGCACAAGTTTAAAATTGATGTTTCAATCTACCATATGAAAGAAACTCCCAGAAGAGCAAAATAAACTAAAAGAAAAGGATGAGCTAAGCCACTTCGTTAATAGCTCAATTTATCAAATGGAAACAAAAATACAGAATTGAAGAAAAGGCATGAACAGCATCTGAGCTTGACTATTACCTAAACTAACTCTACATTAACTACTTAATCATCATAACTTTCTTTTTGTTTTTTCATCTTTCTTTATAATTTCATCTTAATTAACATACCCAATCTACAGTCCATACAACCTCCAACAACAACAACTACTACACAATTAAGAAAGCTCAACTTAAATCATATTAGAGAGCAACACATTTGAGTGATGAGACAATACCAACCAAAGCTCGAGCGATAAAAACTACACTAATAATTGACGCAAGAAAATAAAGGATATACCACTCAATAAGCCAGCCGAATAGAAAATGCTGCATTATAGGAACCTTCTCCAAGACTTCCGCCTTATACATCTTCAGTAAGCCACTATTGACCTTGTTCCAAGTGGGCACCCCACTGATATCATCCAATATTGGTGAGTGCTCCGCAAACAGACCCTTCTTTACCTTCTTCACAAAAGCAACGCAGGCAAGATAGAGATACTCATTCGAAAAATTTTCCAGTATATCCTGATTATGAATGGACTTGGGCTTCATATACTTGTGGTCGATCAACTGGGACGACCCGAATATAAACGGCAGGAAATGATAGTCATCGAGGCCCCAAACTCCATGGGACCCAGCGGGCTCCAAGCAATAAACCAACTGCAACTTTCTCATCAGTTCCAGATACCTGACAAATATTCTAGCCACCACAGCTTGGTAATCCTCCTCTTTGATCAGCCCCAATCTCGTGAGGCAATATAGCCAGGCAGCGAAATTGGTCTCGTGACCAGTACCGTAATCGATTCGACTAGAATTTCCAAAGCTATCAGTGAAATAAGGAACGATCTCGATGGTTGCCGAATGGAGATGCTCCGGAAGGAAGCGAAGCATCAAGGAGTCACTGGTTGCCACCAATCGACTGTGCCAGGTTCTGTAGGCGATGTTACCGTAACGAGCGGCTTGCTGGACCGGAGGGATTTCTTCGATCCATCGAATTAGGGAATCAAGAATTGAGACGATGCAGTTAACAGTGTCAGATTGATGACAGGGGTATGATATTTTGTGGCCGAGAATTGACTGAGAGAGAGCAGCGACGAAGCCGAGGAAGATCTTGCCAGAATCCGAGTCGTGGAAGCGGCGAATATCATCCGGGGAATGAATTTTCTTAGATGGGGTTTGGAAATGGTAAGGAGGGGAAACGGCTGGGACTTTCTGGGCTTGTGGCACTGGAGCGAGAATGATGGCTCGTTGTGAGTGAGTATCTGGAGGAATAACCGGGGCTCTGATGGGTCGATAGGTTGGAGGCGGTGAAATCTCAGACCACGACGGCGACGGCGCTGAGAAGAAAGTGGGGCCGCTGCATTTCCAGGAAGTACCACCAGTGGTGGCGGTGGCGGTGGGTAGTGAGGATGGTGTTTGAGGGGATTTTGGGGAGTGTTGGTGATCATGAGTGTCCATCTTGCTGGTGAAGAAAGAAGGCCAGTGAAATGGAGGGAGAAAAGGAGGGAAGGGACAAGAATCGGTGGCAGTGACAGGTAATAATAGTGTTTAAATGTAAAAGAACAAAACTTTGGGCCGCATATGGGCCGTTTTATAAACCTAGTAGACAGGACAGGTCTGGTTCGCTGGAAAATATTTGGGGGCCTGCGTCTCGAGGATTGGATAGACCAACTCTTCCTGTACATTATGGGCCTGAAGTATGAAGGCTCAGAAAAAGAACAGAGTTCAACCAGAGACTTAAATTAAAAATAATATTTTTTATCCCTCAATAAAAGGCTTCAATCCGGATAAACATTCTACTTAAATCAATCAATCATAAAACAGGCACAATCTAAGTAAAGAAGGTCATTCATATTCCATCTATAGCTACTATTTCTACTTTTGAGTTTTTTTTAGTACTATTCATACTTGTTATTTGAGTCGTTAATATCATTTTTTTCATTAGAAACTTGTGTACTTATATATGAATTGAAAATTAATTTTAGTTAGAAATGATTAGAAAACTGAGAGGACAAAGTGTGGGTTGGTTCAAGTATGGGAAAGGAAGGAGAACACTGGTTAGATCAAGGAAGCATTTAATAACTTCAATTACAACTTGCTTTCTATTTTATTTTGTGAGATGGTGAGTTGCCACCTGTAGAAAATTAAATTAAAAATTATACAAATCTTGGTAAAAGTCTTACATCGTTTAGATTGGTTGACTGAATAAAAAATATAAATGTCAGTTATCTCTGACCTCACAAGATACTTTTATGAATATTAGTTAAATCGACACTATATCTAAAAATTTAACTTGGTATCAGAGCAATAGTCAAACCACCTGATTTTCTTTGTGCACAATCGATTTTAACATCTTATCATTCATTTTTTTTGTTTTTTATTTTTGTATTATTTGGATTATTTTATATGTTTGATAATTTTTTAAAATTTTTTACTTCTCGTAGTTTTAGAACAATCACATTTAAAATTTTTTACTGTTAAAAAAAGTAAAAATATTTTTAAAAATTATCAAACATAAAAGTAATCAAATAATACAAAACACATAGAAAATGTTGTATAAAAACTCATAAAAAGAGCGCTTTAGCATAAGACCCATTCATGAATTATTCACACTACTTCATAGTTCATATCATGTATGTACATTTTCAATATGCAGCGTACCAATTACTTTATTTTATTTAGTGTCCAACAGTTACACATGAATGGCTTTGCATTTTCTCTCTCTTCAATATTTCAAATGAAACCGGTACAAATATATAATTTCATTTACAACTATTACTTAAACTACATGTATTATCCTCTTTATGCTTTTTATGTTATTTAAGAAATAATAATAATTTATGAATAATTTTTAATTTGCTTATCATTTTTATTTAAGAAATAATTTATAAGAATCAAAATAAAAAATAAAAAAATTTATTTTTTCTTTACTTTATTTTAATATTGTATTATGAAATTTTATTTATTTATTTATTTTAATTATTTCTTAAAATAAAAGTAAGAGAAATAAAAAAAACTAGATTGAAAGCACCTATCCTGTTAGATATACACATTTGATTTGATGGACGCCATTTAAAGACAGTGGTTGACTATGGCGCTCTCTTCTCCACTTGAGCCACTGAATTCGTTGACATGAAAATGCAAGCTGGGGACCAACCTCGCTGGATTTTCACCTTACGCCTTATTTATTTATTTATGTATAATTCTTTTCATAAGCAATGAGTCTTAATTTTGAGTGAGACAAGTACTTCAAGAGAAAATATTGGTAGAAATAACAATTGAAGTTCTCTGAATATCGTATATTTATTCAACGTTATAACAAAATGAATAAACGAATCAAAGAATTTCGCATAGAATCTCAATCTGTTTGTTCAACATGTTATACTTATACCAGCGGAGAACAAGTTAAGTTGGTTGGGTCAAAAAGGGCTGGTAACAAGTATTTCCTGCCACTAATGCCATTTGCGTTATAGCTAGCGCCAGTTGTTGGGTCCACCAAGAGGTCCCCGGCGTAACCAGGGTAAGCCCCTTTACCATAAACTCCAGTACAAGCGGATGCAGCCTCTAGTGGTGCCTCTTTGGGTCCCTGGAAGTAGCCATTCCTGAATGGGTTCGTGGAAGTTCCAGCCAATAGACTGGCAACGTTGATCACCATTCCATCAAGACCCACATCGTTGTTGGGTGCAACCAAGGGTGGGTTCTGGGGACCGTAAATGGGCTGGTGGAAGGGCCACGCGCATTGACCCGGGCACTGAGTCTCCGAGTTGCCCACCCAGATGTAACCGAACTTGGGCCTCTTGCCATGGACGGGAGCACCCACTGATGAGCCGTGAGTCCCACACCTACTGGAGCAGAACCCATCCACGGCGACATCAGCAGCTGTGAGAACCACGTTGATGGCGTTTTTCTGGCCACCCTTTGATGCCAACTTCACAATTTGCTGAGTGGTGAGAGATTTGCCCAAAGAATAGTTGTCAAGGATTTGGGAAGCGAGTGAGAGGGAGAGCTTGGGTGAGCTGTTGGAGTTGATGAGGTTGTAATATTTCTCAGTGGCTTTCCACCACGTGGCTACGGAGGGTTGGGCAATGGAGGGTTTGGAAGAGGAAAGGGAGGTGATGAAATCGGAGATGATAGCTCGCTGGGAAGGATTGAATTTACCGTACCAGATGAGATGAACAGAGATTTTTCCAGTAAGGAGCGGGCCTTTGTGGTATTGGAACTGCAACTTTTGGTCGTTTTGAGGTGATTGAGTGAGTCTCCTGGCTGCAGAGCTGAAATGGAACAGAGAAATGACAAGGAATAATTTGAAAACAAGAGTCGAGGTTGAGGATATGAGAGAGGCCATTTGTATTATATTATTAGAGGATTTTGATTTTTGAACTGAGCCAAAGGGTGTAATGGAAAGATGTAGAATTGGAAGGTCGTGGAAAAGAGGAACGAGGTGGAGGGTATATATAGAGGGATTTGGAATTGGAAAAGAAGGTGGAGGGAAGGAGGGAAAGTCAAATTAAGGGGGAGCAGTGACTCCAGACTAGTGGCTACTGAGGGAGGGTGAGGTGCCAGCTTGATAACGCGTTTCGTATAATAATAACTTAAATAAGTCATAAAGACATCCCAGGGACAGGAGGTGGCCAGCTAAGGAGAGGATTGAGGAGGGACGATAATTAATAAAACAGAACAGTGATCCGTGTTGGGAGGCGACGACACCATGCCTTTTTGCATCCAGGGCATCCCTACATCATTATTATCGGACTAATCCCTGTTCGGGGCGGGAGCAGAAGACCGTAAATCCTTCCAACAAAAGTGACTCCAATATGTGTTTGTAACTCTAATGGGTTTTTTATTGATGCCTCTAATAACTGGTGAAAATTACTTCATTCTTAATGAAACTAGTTCACTAAAAATAACTACAAGT
This sequence comes from Ceratonia siliqua, assembly GCA_034509205.1. NCBI lineage: Eukaryota > Viridiplantae > Streptophyta > Magnoliopsida > Fabales > Fabaceae > Ceratonia > Ceratonia siliqua. The sequence goes on from JASKGM010044080.1 coordinate 14,029, forward strand.
ATTATAAATTTAAAATTTATATATAACATGGTTATAAGTTAAAAAAGCATGCAATATTATATAAAACAGACATGTCACAACACTATTAAGACTTGAGTTTAATTGAACCTTGTTTAGCTCTCATTCCACTTGTATTATAAAACAGACATGTCACAACACTATTAAGGTGCAGCATCTGTGTTCTTTTTACTTGATTAAGACTTGAAAACTATGCACGTGCTAGATTAAGAAAACTAATAATCCTGAAAAGAACCCCAAATAGTATTAATTAAAATTCCAGATGTTAAAAGATAACCATATATAACACTTGTTTCGAAAGCTTCGTCGATCATCAATCACAATTCACAATCATGTCACAAAACCATATATGTATGACTTAGATCTTAGTTTTGCATAATACACTGTGTGCAATTGCATAAGCCTTCTAAATTAATTAAATCAATTTGGTGTAAGGAAATAAACCTAAATAAAGACTTCTATAAAATTATGACCCATTATAAAATCTGTTTATAAATATCATTGCATTTCATCCATGTTTGTACAGATTTTTTCCCGACTTAGTTGGTTAAAAGCCATGGGCTATTGAATTTTCAAATTCAAATAATGCATCTCCATGTCTTATTCTAACCAAAGAATATAAAGAAATTAGAAGTCTAAACTTTAGAGTTAAAATGATTTTTGGTAGAAGTAATGAAAGGTAACACTGGCTGCCCGGCATGTGGTTTAGCTCAAAAATAAACTAGCAGAGTGAACTCGTCATGTCTGAATAAAGTAAGTGAACTCCATGGATGGTTATATAAAGCCTTATTCTTCATTTGAAGCGGCGTTATGGGTCTCGATCCTTGCGATAGTTAACACGCTTATTCTCTCTCAGTGCGTTTCTGTTTGCTCCTTTCGAATCTCTTACCATTCGGCACTAGGGAATGGGGTTGAAGAAAGAGTTAATAGAAGGCAAGGCATATTAAGATACAAAGGGAAGGAAGTGGCTGCTTTAAAAGGCGTCGCTGTTCTAATCTAATCCAATCGTTTTGACTTGTTGGGGCGCCATTTCAAGGTTTGATAGAACATCACATTCACAGGAAATGGCCAGCTAAGGATAGCGGAACTTGATAAGGACAAGAAAACCGCAGTAATGGTGGATAAGGACAAAAATAAGTGCTACTGCTAACAAGGCCAGGGCCTACATGGGTAAGGAAAGCTGGTCTCAGAACATTCTTTTTTAATGAGGTATTATTTGTGCTGAAAGCTGGGTGTAGGTCGATTGGGTTAAAGATCTTTGTTCTTCTGAAAAGGTCTACGAACGAACAATTTCATAGTGTCTGCAGTTGGGCAAAGTGCAAACTATTCGGAATGGTAGTGTGTCATTATTGTTAATAATGGTCATTTGTATAATTAAAACATTTTAATTTTTTTTTGAATTTATTATTATAAGAGTCTTATTTTATTTTAAATTATTTATAAAATATTAATTATTTTTTATTAGAATTAAAATTATTTAATAATTTTTTAAATTTTTATGTCATTTTTTTAAATTATAGATATTTTAAAATAAAAAGGAATCAACTTGAATGCAATGCTAAAGACTTGAACACGTGTTCAATTATGATTAGCAATTAGGCATTGCCTCATATAAGATGCTGATTATCATTGAGTCGAAGAAAGTAAAATTCAGTGATTATCATTTATCTTTAATAAACTGATAGAATTGACAGAAGTAAGGAATCCACTGTGAAATTCATTAAGAGCTGAATGCTCTACAGTCAATTAAATCCAAAGGGCATATATACAGATTATTGAATCCAATTTGCCATAAACCGAGCGTATTTTAATCAGCTTATACAGCAGTTGATTCTAGAAGTTATGTATTTCATCTATTGATAGTGTGAAAAACCACTTTCTTAGAGAAGAAACCAAATTACACCTTGATGCCACATGAAACAAATAAGATATTCACCCATCAGAGAGGCAACAATATTTAATGGCTCACTTCTATCTTGCAGCATTTATTAACTCTTTCAATTCAGGTGAAGTTCTCTTTTTCTTTCTCTGATTGTTTGGGTAGAGGCAGAGATAGAACAGTGAACAGGGTTAAATGTAGAAGTGGCTTGGATTGGGTTATGAATCAATTCTCAACACAAACAAAGTAAGAGCGAAGATGGTAAATTTCAGGTAGAGATTGAGCAAAAAAAATTATTTAAAGCAAACCAAAGTAAATTTGCTTCTATATCATTAATACGCATAGCAAAAAGAAAAAAACAAATGAATGAATATCACTACATTATATGCTTTTACAGCCTACGAATTCCCCGTTTCAAATATAGTAATAAAATAATCGCTATCCAAATCCTCACACCAGCGTTGAGCATGATGATGTAGAAGGATCAAACAAAGCAGGAACCAGATACTTCCTCCCATTATCACCATGGGCATTGTAGCTAGCACCCGTCGTAGAGTCCACTAGTAGGTTCCCAGCATAACCAGGGTAAGCTCCTTTACCATAAACACCTGGACAAGCCGAAGCAGCTTCTAGTGGTGCCTCAGCCGGACCTTGGAAGAAGCCATTTCCGAAAGGGTTTGTGGCAGTCCCGGCCAAAAGGCTAGCAAGGTTGATGACCATCCCATCAAGACCCACATCGTTGTTGGGGGCAATCAATGGTTGATTCTGAGGTCCGTAGATCGGCTGGTGGAATGGCCAAGCGCACTGACCAGGGCACTGAGTCTCGGAGTTCCCAACCCAGATGTAAGCGAACTTGTAGTTCTTGCCCTTTAAGTGGCCGGCCGAAGAAGATCCGTGAGTCCCACATCTGCTCATGCAAAAACCTTCCACGCTCACATCGGCAGATGTCAAAACGACATTAATGGCGTTTTTCTGGTCACCCTTTGAAGCCAATTCCACAAGTTGCTTGCTTGTGAGTGATTTTCCGAAAGAGTAGTTCTCGTCGAGAATCTGCTTACCCAATGAAAGGGAAAGATCAGAAGCCTTCTTGTTGGTGAGATGGTAGTATTTCTCGGTGGTTTTCCACCAGGTGGCAACAGAGGGTTGGGAGGTTTGAGCTGGTGAAGATGACAATGAGGTAATGAAATCGGAGATTATGGCTTTTTGAGAAGGCTTGAATTTACCATACCAAATAAGATTGATAGTGATTTTGCCAGATAGAAGGGGACCGTTATGGTAATGGAGAAGTTGTGAGGACTGGTCTTGAACCAGCTCATTCAACCTCCTACTGGCAAAAGAGAGCTGAAGCACAGAGATCAGAAGGAAGATTTTAAGAAAGCATTGAGAAGAAACAAAAGTAGCCATTTTTTGAATTGAACCAAAGCAGAGAGCGCTTCTGGTGTCTTGTTATGGAGGAGATAACAAAAACGAGCTGCCAGAGCTTGTAATTTTGCTTGTGTGGATGAAGAGTGGGGGAGTAGCTATATATATAGGTCCCAGCTGGGATTTCGATTCGGGATATTTATATAAATAAAATGTGTTTATAACCGCAATTAAGGAACCTGCTAAGCAAGAGGCAGTGATTAGAGTTGCTGTGTCTGTGGGAGATGGTTAACTTTGTTGGCATTTACGAACCACGACTTGCCCAGGAAGAAAAGTTGAGGGGGGACCCCCAACGGTACTATTTAGCGCGTTTCTTTATTTAAACGTCTTGTATTAATCCCATGTCACCACTGCTGCCCGCTGGGGTGCATTTCACGCTCTCAACTTAAACTACTATCATTGGAGGAGCGTGACAAACAAACCATTTTGTATGCGTGTGAGTCGCTGTCGTGGCATTTTAAAAAGCAATCTGTGTTACAGCCAAGGCCTAAGAAAAAAGGGGCAACCTTTGTGGAAATAAGTGAACTTTTTTTTCCTCGTGGTCGCTACAGAACAAAAAGTGTTACAGCTTAGGTACAGTTTTGGTTATTTGAAGGTACTCATTGTCAACAATACCCTTAAGGGGACTAGGACATCTAAGGGTAGAATGGGAAGAAACGAAGATTATGGCGAGATGCAGAGAGAGACGTTGAGATGACAGTCTGGATGCTATGTATTTTCTTGGGAAGCGCGGTAGGATCCAACTGGCAGTCACCCAATGGCAGCTCAGGAAGGGTATCCGAGGAAGCACGTGATATAACGCTCCCCTTCACTATTATGCACACCGACGCACGTGACCTGAGAACGTAATTCTCTTATTCCACCTGGACTAAAAACACACGTAGCTGCCTCACTGGCAAACAATGACTACATGGAAATCTCTCGACAATTTTGAGAAAGAGAAAAAAACAAAAAACTAAAACGGAATAAGCGGAATCAATTTCCGCAACCAGTTGGAAGTAAAAGCTCAGTACAAATTTTGTACTTGTATTAACTTTCACGGGTAAATTTTGAAGAAGCCCCACATCTTGAATCTTGACCTGTGACCTGCAAAATACTCCTGTCGTAACTGTTTAGTTTTTTTAAAAATATTAATCTAGTATAACTGTGGACCATTACTCATCATCAGTATATACCAATGCTTAATTTTCAATTTTGTTTTATCGTTAGATGACAATTTTCTACTTTCGATTGCACCTTTAAGCTTGCTTCAACTATAAATATTATAATTTCTGTTGATTACGACCTCACCAATTATAACATCCATATATATATATTACCATTGAAAAATAAAACTTTTTTCTTTTGTAGTCGGATTCATAATTTACAACTGATTTTAATTAGAAACTCAGCCCTTCGCCTTTAATTGATCTCTAACTCTATCTATTTGAAGAAGCTGTTTGTCAGCAAGCGAAGTTTATTTATATGTTTGTAGGATTTCTTTATATGGTTGCTTTATAAGAAATCATGCTTTCTAAAAAGTAAAATCCTTGATCATTGTTTATTTTCTTACACTCGTAGTTTCATAAAATTAAATTAAAGTAGCTCGGGGTTTAGATTTTGATTTCTGTGATTATAAACTTAACTACCCCGTTGCCTTATGGCCATACCAACAGCGAACAGCCTTGATACATCGAATATTTAAGAACTGTTCATTTTACATGATGGGTTTGGGTTAGATACATTGCACCAGTGAAATTAATGAAAACAGTAATAGTTTAATACACTGTAATAAAACTATGCCTTTGATATTATATATTTTGCTATCCACAACCTAAAATCACGAGACTGCAATCTTAAACACAGTTTATAAAGCTTGGATTCACGAGGCAATTCAATACTAATCCAATATGCTTATTATTAAATTGAGTTTCACTTTGTGGATGACATATAATAATTAGAAAAAGACGTGCTTGGCGTCCGATTACAATGGTCTAAATTCCCGATAGTCGTAAAAAAAGACAAGTACAGCGCCTCTTATGGTGCATTCACCACTGGACTTAGCTGCCTTGTTTCAACCTTGCAGACACAGACATGACGAATAATATAATAGTTTGACAAGATCCTACCAATCTAACCCTATATTTGTTCAAATCTTTCACAGCTCAAGCTTTAGAATTAAGTCTTTTTATATTGGAACCTCGGCCTTTGACTGAACTACGGATCCATATCGGATTCTCTGTTTGTCTGTAACTTGGAGAGCTGGTAGCTGTCTTCATTAGATTAATCTGGAATGGTCATATTATTCCTTTGAATGTTTATTTGGGGTCGGGACTTAGGAGATATATAGCTGAGAAGCTAAGACCTAGACCCATATAGAATATTGCATGCCCCTGTTTTCAAGCTTCCCGTAAACCTGCATCTCTAGATATTTGGCTTTAATCATATCAGAGATGACAATATAGCTAGTAAGCAATTTGTTAGAATATTATAACTTGCTTTGTGGGTTGCCACTAAGTACAACTGTACAAGCAACAGGAAGGTTCCTAGGAAAATGGTGTTGGACCTATCCTCACGCTTTATGAATTAATTAGTATACGTATAGGGTCAGGGACTCGGGTAGTTATATATAATAAAACTTATACATATTGCACCGAAGGTTTAAGACTAGCTAGTTTGAGGGTAGCACGCAGCATGTCTGGTGGCCAACAAAAGACTGTAACTAAACTTGCAGACATGGTCACTCCATAATTGGGATTATTATAATGCTTGTCGTTTCTATCATTGAGCATCCACCAGGATGGTGCCTGGATTTTAAGCTAAAATTTTTGCATGATGAAGAAACAAAGAAACTAAACCCTTAGAGAACTATGTAGCTTAGTATAGATGAATAGATTGAAACAGCTAGCATGGCACCTTTATGTAACACTGGCTCTTGATAATGCTTATTCAAGAGGCACCGGTCGCACGGTAAAGACCCCCACAAAAGAATGGAAGGCATTGTGAATAGTATACCTGCTCTCGATCAAACTTTGGTTTGATGCAGGTGCAATGCACCTTGTCAGATTATTCTCTGTCCATGACAGGGTATCTAACAGTAAGGTCCCCCCAAAGGAATCACATGGGATATATTAATATATAGGACTGAATATTGATCTGCATAGCTTCACAATTGATGGGTTTTAAATTAAGATCATAATTACAGTCCCATACATAATAACATTCATAATACATTTGATGATAAACCATTAGCACACAAAAAAGTTAGGTTACTTGAAAAATGCCACATTGTTTCAGACAGATGCAGCCCACGGCTCCATCATCTATATTCTTCGTAAGAGTTACAGGAAATTGCGCAATTCTTTGCATGCCAATTTCTAATAACGAATGACCTAGAGGAGTCTCTGCACTCCGCACAGTATACTATTTGCTTCATAAAAATCAAACAACAGAAATCGAAAAAGAGAAAGAGATTCTTCAATCTATATCCAAGCTCCCGTGATCTTTATAGTTCTAAACATAAAATCCCCAGTGAAATTTTAAGAGCAACTACCCTAGCATCACCTGTTCGAAGAATAAATTCCTGTGACTGCTATTTCGTAGGGGGATTTCACACCATCGACCCATTCTATGGGAAAATATATAAAGAAATCCCAGAGCATTAACCCTGGTTCAAACAGCTAGCCTGAAGATGTTGCATGAGCAAATTGCCGTTCCATGGTTCGGGGAATTAAGGCGACGATCGCTTTAATGTAGAGATTTCAAATTATTGGCCAGGCCTGGTCCTGCAAGCAAGCACGATGGTCCAAAACTGTCAAGAGCTTTTCAGCTTGACCCAGTCGGCCCATGTGGATCAGCTATTCTTCTTTTATTTTTATTTTTTTTAATATTTTACCTTTAATGTTTTTTATGAACTTTTTAAGCTTTGTTTACTGTAATAATTAATTATTTAAGTAAATTAATAATTTGGTCTCTAAATATAGCACATTTTTTAATTTGATTCTCCAAATTATAAAGTGTCTCAATTTTAATCCTTTTAAATTTAATTTTGTTCCAGTTTAATCATTCCTTTAATTTAAATAACTATCCTCTAAAAATTTTGTTAACTAATAAAAAATTTTAATTTTAATTTTAATTATTCATTATTCATTATTTAAAAAAATTATTTAATTTATTATTTTTAACACACATATATTAGTATAGAAATTTTTATATCTAATATATAATATATTTTATAAATGATAAAAAAAGGTAAAAAGTTCTTAAATAAATACTCATTATTTTTTAAATTAAAATTGTATAAAAAATAATTTACTCAAAG
>JASKGM010044112.1:0-20000 GCA_034509205.1 Ceratonia siliqua
ACTGTAAGATATATATATATATATATATATATATATATATATATATATATATATCACTTGAGATGGTAAAGAATTCAGCAAAAGAAATATGATAGGAAAGACCGAGTCTTGCCGTTTTATTTGACTATGTAAAGAAATGGAGAAAGTGGCAATGAAATTGACACAAGGATATAGTGCCCACTACTATAGTATAAGTGGGATGGGATGATTGCAGTGAAAATCCTAAGCTCCAAAAGGAGGAAAACGGAAAATCAATTTTTAAAAATATTATATTTCAAAGTAATATTATATAAATGTTATTATAAATATAAGATACTATTTTAAATTTTTTTCAAATCATGAAAGGAATTTTCTGAATTTTTTTAATTTTTATTTTAAAGTGAAATATTAAGACCTATTTAAAATAGTTTTAGAAAATTATTTTTTTATTTTATGAGAATAAAAAAATTTGTTTAAGTAAATATTTTTATTAGTTATTTTTAAAAATTATTTTTAAAAATAATGGTTAAAAATAAAAAATAATTTTTTTTTATATTTTAGCTTTTTTTATTTTTTATAATTATTTTTAAAAATTATAAAATAAAAATCATTTTAAACAGGTGTTATATTCTTATATATCTATTTGTTTTAAGGGGTAATAATTAATATGTGATTCTCCTTCTTTGGTCACATATCTTGTTCTCGTATTTCCATCACATCACATGTACAGAAGTGCGGGACCCATTTGCCGCGCACTATTGCTACAGTGACACACAAGTCGTGAAGCTGTGAGTAACAGTGACATGATATTGGTAATAAGAAACGCCACGTCACCCTCCCTCTCCCTAAAGAGGGATTCTCTTTGTTCCTCACTACCCTATCCATCACCTAAACTTTTGTTTTCTTGGGTCCTTTTAACATTCTCTTTCACTTTCTCCTTAAAAAATTTCGATTTCCCAATTGTCAAGTTGTCATTATAGGATAATTGAAGATTAAAACTTAGGGTTTTCATCATTTTTTTTTCTCATTTTGTAATGGTAAACATGTTTTCAATCACGTAAGTTATTGAATACCCCTTAGGGAATGAAAATTATATGATAATATATTTTTAGTTGGCTTAACTATAAATTAAATTTATTTTAAAATTTAAGGGATTCATTTAATAGTAAAAATATTCATATAAAAACGTGATACATTGTTGTTATAGAATTGTTAATTAGAACTAATTCAACCCCACTTTAGTTGATTATACTTTAAGAATTTATGAGTGGCTCTATGAATTTGACTCTTAAGTTTTAGCCTTAATTTTCACAAAAAAGTTTAATAAATGTAAAAAAAGAGAGTATGGTATAATGGAACATCTAATATTAACATTTACAAAAATTAAATTAAGCAATAAAAGACACTACTTAACTTATTATTAATTATTTTTTTATTTTGTTGATGACCAAATTTTTTTTGGCTCTAAGAGCACATCTGACCGGTTTGACCCTAGGGTTTAATAGGATCGGACAAAAAAATCAATTTTTTAAATAAAATATTATTTTACTAACCCGACCTTATAATTGTTACAAGATTGATACCATGTTGACAGTTATATTTGTTAAGCTAATTATCACTAATTTTTGAGAATAGGTTGTAAAGATTTTTTTTTTTTTCATTTGACATAAGTTACTTTTAACTAATTAATAAGAAAAATGGATTAGTTAAAATGCACTCAAATTAATTTGGATATTATCTAATATCAACACTAAAAGAAATGATATTTTCTATCATAAAGTTTTCACACTTATTAATTTTTTAATTGAGTCACAAAAAAAATTATAATTTTCCAATTGGACCTTATTCTAATACAACTATGAATAACTTAATAGTAGTTGTTAACATGTACAAAAGTATACTAATGTAAGAGTAGTTTATTAACATGGAATAATTATTGATGTTGCACACTTTTGCAACTTGCCTTAAAATTCCATTGGTTCATCTGGATTAGGACCCTATCAAAAAAATTAAATTTTGAAAAACTTAATAGAAAATTTTATATTTAATTGATCCTACTGAAATATTCTGCTAAATTTTCAAAGGATCCAAAGTGCAATTTAATTATTTTTGTGTTATCAACTTGCTTGAATTTCACACTGGAATCTCCAAACCTCACAAAAGCTGAAGCATACGAAAGTCGTTTTTCAAATGCTTAAAGTTTCCCCCATCCCTATCTCTGGAAACCTCCTTGTCTGGTTATTGATTTGTGGCCAATTTTCATTAGGATTGGGTTAGCTGCTAGCTTGGCCATTAACAGAACAGAATAATTTGTAATTGACAGCAACCAGAGAGAAAATGACACAAACCATATCATGATTCCACCCACAGTTTTGGGAGGTAATCTTGGTCATCATCCCTCTGGAAAAAACCAGCAATTTTGCCTCAACAAGCAAGTAAGATATTATGTTATAGCTCGAGTCATGTCAAAAGACTAGCCTGTTAAGTAAAGACCAAGATTCAGTTAGGTTGGTGGCTAATATGACCGGGTCTTATTAACTATAAAAGGTCATGATATGACTTTGGGATGGTAGAGAAAAAATGAGGACATCATCCTAGCCATCCAAATGAATGGACAGCCAAGATATGGATAACTTAAAAGCCACTAACATGACCGAATCCTAATCCGTTAAGTAAAGTAGTCTCTCGATAGTTATTTAATATAGGATGTAATTGGGAGATGTATTATCTTTCATGATTATTATTCAAAATTTTCTTTTTGATTTTTTAGAGACTATATTTAGGAGTAACACTATCTCTATTTTTTTTTTGTCTCCGTTTACCTGTTTTCTTATGTTGTCTTGTTGTTGTCTTATAAAATTGTTAACTTATTAGTCGGACTATATGGTGTAATTAGTTTCTTCATATTTTCATGAATGAATATACCGAGAAAAAAGAATTAGTATCTCTGATGATCTGCTGAATGATTTTCATTCTAAATCCTTCTGACATTAAATCAGCATTTCGTACATCGTTTCATTCTCGACCGATTCTTAATGGTTAGTTAATGATGGGACATAACATATTATCATAAACACACAAGATGTAGCAGGATAGGAAGCAGCATATTCAGCACTAAGCATTTTCATGTAGCATTAGGGATGAGGGAGCTGTACATATCATTTTCATGCCTATTAATGGTGCTGCATACTTCTGAAATCTCATGAGATTGTGTGTTCAAATTTGTCAAAGGCCAAAAGATATCTTAAAAAGAAAGAACAGTCCAGTGAAGAGAGTTGAGCCGTATGAAAACCAGTTTTCTAGGAAACTTCAAATCAGTACCTTGAATCGGACACAGGTTTCATGATTCATAGACATCATATTCTTGAATTGACCATACTTCATCCTAAGTTTACATTTAGAATTCATTGTTTCAGTGCTTTCTTTCACTATTCAAGATTCCATGTTTACAACTTGTTTCTTTTTTTTTCACTTTAATTGCTAAATGCCTCAGCCGCCCACATGTTATATGGTTGCTAATACAGAATTGTACAGAAAAATGATGTTTATAACTAGAATTCTGGAGTTGATACATCACTTTTTTTTGAAATTATAACACTTTAACTGATAAAATGATGTCTCGTTTTTTAAAATGAGTTTTTAACATAATCTTATTCAATGCTGAACGGGTCAGACTAATCCTAATTGACAACTCATTGGAAGTTGAGTATCGAGATTTCTATTACATAAAAATTTATCTAATTTTAAAATTGAGTTTAGCAACCCAAATCATGAGTTCATGATTAGTTCTATTAGCCAAGGACTTTTGTTCTGTAATTTTTGGGGGAGGGAGGGTTTGCAAACAAAGAACTACCACGTTGTCATGGTATTTAGTGACAGCAAATAAAGGCTAATTCATGAGCAGGGTTAGGATGAAGGGCACCAGAGACTCATAACGGAAATTCTGAGAGGTGCAAAAGGGAAGATTGCTGGTATTTTACCAGAAAAAAGGTAGAGAGGAAATTAGGAAATGGAGAGGTCATTACTTGGAGCATCAAAGAGATGAAAGGCACAAGTGAAAGACTTGCACATTGAGTCTTCCTCTGCAGAGTCAGCTCTGTAGTTGAAACTAACATTTAGCTGAAGCATTTGGGAAAATCCTTCTTATCTTTTAGGATAAAAAGAAACCAAGTCTCATCAATGCACTGACTCCCTTTTGCCAAGGAAACTCCTGTCTGCAGTTTATGAGATAGAAACAGAACAAATGTTTGATGTGTACCATAGAAAAATACACTTCTTAGAGCACACCCAATTTTCCAAGTGTTCATTATGATTACTATGCAGCCCCACCTTTTTATTTTTCAAGTCTAATCCATTTCTTTTGGGTGCAAAGAATCTGCCTTTCTGATACTGTGATACAGCACTTTTTGTCATCCAACAACAGTGATAACTTCAGCTGGACTAATCAGTCTCTTTCCTAACACCAACCAAGCGCACTCCCAACCCCCCTTCCACCAAGAAAATCTAAAGAAAAATAGCTTGCTCCTGATGGGTGACGACAGAGAGCTACAGCCCAATTTCTCAGTGGAAGTTAAGTGTTTGGAATCTTTTTGAGTTGAAAAGACTTTCAAAAGTTGAAATGATGTTGATGAAGAAGAGCATTTGGAGTTCTTGAATGCATTAACAATATGGGAAAATAAGAGCAGCTTATCCCTTCCAAGTGCTTGATGAAATGCCCAGTGGATGGTGAAATGAAGGTACCAAGGATCCAAGCTAGAGCAGGTAATTCTTATTGGTTCAAGATTGATTTACTACTTTACTAGTCTTTAATCCGATGATTACTTGTGATTAGCATAGTCATGCCTGGTGCAGAAAACTAGAAGTTGAGCCATAGAAAACACTTCTTTCTTATCCCTTAAAAGTAAAAAACATTGGAGCATTATCTAGATATAATTGCATTTATAGATAATGATGTGAATCTAATCATAGCAAATTGAGAACAGAAATTGTGGCATTGACAAATCAACAAATAGAAAAGAATATCTTGTACTGTCTGAGAATGTGCTTAAAAGATCATAATCCTAAACCATTAGTCTTTATTGTATTTGTAGCAATAAACAAAGAAGACATGACCAATTGCAGCTTCAAACACCATAGATTTCTTGGACAGTTTCTATTTGGTCTAAGGCACACAAAGTGGCTGATTCTTAATCATGATTGAATAATCACTTCAATGAACCAAAATGAAGACCTTTTCGTTGACTTCATTTGATGGGCCTTTGGGCCCAAAATATAACATGGACCTGTGTAAAATTTTATTGGACCTGGAAACATCTAGCCTAATGTTTGCCTTTTGCTGATCACAGGCTTTAGACACCACCTACAAATGGGCCTCTCAACTATAGCACCCATTTTTACTGCAAACTCTGCGAGAAAGATAAATCTTTCCTTCATTCCCAGCACATTAAAGATAGCAGACGTCACCACTCGGAAAATTCTATCCTACCTCTTCTTTCTTACCTCATTCCCATGTCACTTTTAATTTTAGCGGTGCCAATTTATTATATTTTATATTTTTTATCTCAATTTTTTTTTATTTTTTAACATTAATTAAATATTTTTTATGTCATATATTTTTTTAAAAATTTTTTAAAATGTTTTTATATTTTTTTAAAACTTTTATACTTATAAATAAATAGTGTCAAAAAATTTATGAATAAATAGTATAAAAAAAATATAAAAAATGCTTAAAAAAATTTTAAAAATTTCTCAAAAAATTATATGACTTATACAATAATTAATTAATGTTAAAAAAATTAGGACAAAAAATAAAAAAAAAATATCAAATTTAATTACCAGAAGCTATGGTGCAACCCCATTTTTGGGCTGCACCATAGCATCTCCCTTAAAAGAAAGAAACAAAACCACTAGCATATTATGGGTAGAGATTCGGGATACCATTTTCCATTTTATGCCATTTTTGTAGTAAATGATAAAGTAAATCTGATTATAGTGACCCTAAAACATCAATCTTGAAGTTTTTACAAAAAGGCTAAACCGTTAAAACTAATGATAAAAGGTTCAAAGATATAAATATATATTTAAATTCGATTTCATCAATCAACATCGTCGATATGTCCGAGTGGTTAAGGAGACAGACTCGAAATCTGTTGGGCTTTGCCTGCGCAGGTTCGAATCCTGCTGTCGACGCGTTTAATTTCTTTTGAGCTTCTCTTTCCAGTTTCCCCTACCGCCTGGCGCCTACCCTCCATTCCATATCCAAAGGGCAAAGAGCAAATATCATTAAAAAAAAAGGAAAAAGAATTGAATACAGGGGATTACTATAGTGCCTTAGTAATTTTTAATGAAACTGTAAAATTTCTTTTTTTTAAAGGAGGTAATAAATATAAAAATATTTTAATTACTTTATTTGAAAGATATAATAAATATAAGATTATTTTTTATGTTTTTCATAATATAAATGTTAATTTTTTTTATTGTGATCTTTAAATAATATGATCAAATATCTTATATTATTGGTCTTTTAAAGAGAAAATGATAATTTTTTAATTCAATTAAAAATATAAATATTGCCAACATTTATAATAAAATGAAAATTAGCCATCCCTTCAAATAAAATGGACATAAAATATTTTTAATTTATCTCACTTGGTTATTATAGTTTTTTTTTAAAAAAAAGAGATTTTTTATTTTTTATTTTAATCTTTAGTTATCGTTGTAATTTATTTATTAACATAATAATTATAACATATTATACCCTAAACTATCATAATTTAGTCAAATTACTTCTTATCTATTTATTAAGTGTTGAAATTAAAGTTTTAATTAATATAAACTAGTTATATAATTAAAATTTTTTTATAAATAAAAAAATTTATTATATAAAATAACACAAATATCTTTAAAATAAATGAAGATAAATTTTTAATTAAAGTTAATTAAAGATTTTATCTTATTTATTTATGATATTTGTATCATTTTACATATGGGTGTGCACGATTTGGTATGGTTCAGTTTCGAATAAACCAAACATAAATAGTACGGTTGGATTATTATTTTTTTGTTAAAAACCAAACCAAACCAAACCTTATTTAGTAGTTTGGTTTGGTTCGAGTAATCAGTTTTGATCCTAAATAAATAAGAAAAAATTATAAATATTAAATAAAATACATATTATATATTATAAATATGTAAATATAATAATATATAGAATTATATTTAATATATATATATATATATATATGAGATTTTGTTCGATTAACCATAATTTTAAAAAAATTAAATCATCAATCAAACTGTGTATGGTTCAGTTAGAATATTATTTAATCGAATCGAACCGCTTAATGATTAGTTTAGTTATTTTTTTTCTCTGTTTAATTCAGTTTGGATGGGTTGACGATTTAACCAACTCGATTATATACTCTTGATTATGTATAATAAAATTATTATTTTTTATTTTATTAAAATTTTTAATTACATAATTAATTTATATTAATTAAAATTAGTAATTTTAATATTTAATTAAATAATAAAATTAATTTATAATAATTTAAAGTTTAATATATTATATATAATTAAGAGATTCTAATAATAATTAAAAATTAGACGAGAAAAGGAAGAATATATCTTTAAAAAATAAGGAATAACAATTTTCAATTCTCTCAAGTCTTTAACCATTTTTTGAATTTAGCATTTATTTTTCGTTGTTAATTGAATGCGGAATTGCGAGCTTCTGCTTCAACCGCCTTCGTGAATAGTGCTGGGTGCTGACCAGAGCATCCTAATCTCTCTCTCTCTCTCTCTGACATACTTTCTCTTTCGGCTCAAAGCTCATCCTCTGCATGGACAGAGAAACGCCACCAACTTCTTCTTCATCTTCATATTCATCTTCATCATCATCGTCATCGTCAACCGCGGCAATGACCAGCAATACTCTCCCACCCCCAGAACATGCCTGGCTTGATACTTGCCACGAGTTGCTGCCTCATTGGGAATCTCATTCCCTTTCTCGTCAGGTCCTTCTCTCTAATTCGCCCTACCAAACCGTTGCTGCCTCAATTAAATTCGAATTCAAAACTCTACCCTAATTTTGTGATTTAGGGTTTGTTTGTCCTTCGTTGTTGAGCTTCTATCTTCTTGTTTTTTCTGTTAAATAAGTCTTCATAACTGTATTTATTTATTGATTGATAATATGCATATTGAATTTCTGTGAAAGACCCTTTCCCCTTAGGAACATAATATGCAATTTCTTCGTTTTTTTGGTAGTGGGTTAGGTTGGAGAAATGCTTATTTATGGAGCCTTTGTTTTTATGAAGTACTTGCACTAATCAGTTGTTAAAATTCATTAGCGTGCTGCACCACACTATTGCGTAAACTCAGTAATCTCTTCTATTTGATTTTTACTTTTATATGTACTTGTCCTTATGATTTTCTTGGCATTGCAATATTTTACTATTTAAAAGAGTACGTGCTCAATTCTGTTGTTCCCACACATTGTTAATTTATTTATTTTGTGTGGAATTTTCTGCAGTCAATAATCCCCATTTCTATATCAAGAGTTAACCAAGTTGATGCAGCAAGACTGGATGTTGAAATGTCAGCCATGTTGAAGGAACAGTTGGTTAAAGTGTTCTCTTTAATGAAGGTGCAGTTCTGACTTGCTTTCATATTTTTATGTGTATAATAATAGTGATTTTACTAGCAATTTGGAACTGCTCTGAACATCTTTTATATTCTTCTTATTTTTGGATTTAGCCAGGAATGTTATTTCAGTACGAAGCCGAGTTAGATGCTTTCCTGGAGTTTCTTATTTGGCGGTTCTCAATTTGGGTAGATAAGCCAACTCCAGGCATTGCTCTCATGAACCTGAGGTATAGAGATGAGCGGGCAATGGAATCAAGAGAAAAAGGTAAGATGATCTGAACATTATCTGTCTATAATGCTGCTTAGCTAAGATGATCTTCAATGGTATGACTGTGTGATAAATTATGATAGTTAAAAGAACACAGAGAGTGAGCTTTTTCCTTTCTGTAACTTGTATCAGACTATTGTTGGTATTACCAACATTATGAATGATTGTACCTTCAAGTCAGAGTGGTTACTGACTTCTTGTTGATATAATTGAATAAGAAGCTCTAGTGCAGAAAGATTCAAACATGTCTTTCAAGTCTTTGTTAGATTGACCTCGAATCTCCTCATCATCCATGCTTATTTCTACTCTGCAGTATGCTTAGGTGGTCCATCAATAAAAATTTAAAATTTGATCATTTCATGAGACTTTTCTTGCTTTAACAAGCCAATAACCGAGGAAAAAAAAGTTCACAGATTTACTGGTGATCAGTTACAATTGCATATATACTCATTGGAGTGTCATTCATTCTTGTATTATGTTAACCCCCCACAAACTTATGATACTGTTTCTTGCTGGCACTTTCCACACAGTCAGAACTGGTCTGGAGGGACCTGGACTCACTGTTGCTCAGAAGATTTGGTATTGTATTGCCACTGTTGGTGGTCAGTATATCTGGGCTCGCTTACAATCCTTCTCTGCTTTTCGTCGGTGGGGTGATTCTGAGCAGGTACTTTCTTAGTTGGCCCTTTTAGGTCCCACCCAGCAGCCATTCTGCTAGCCTCTAGAATCCAGATGGAGGTGGTTTGAAGTGATCTTTAATTTGGCTGTTTGTTTTATTCAGAGGTCATTGGCACGGCGAGTATGGATCTTGATACAACGTATAGAAGGAATTTATAGAGCCGCTTCATTTGGCAACTTGTTGATATTTCTTTGTACTGGAAGGTGTTTCTTGTCAAGAATCAGATGATTTTAATTGTGTAATTGTGTAATTGATTTTATTTGATTTGAAAGCTCTTAAAATCCTGTAGGATGAGACTATCTTATAATTGATTTGCACTATACAACTTGTCTTCTCATTGTGTGTGCTATTGTGTGACAGATATAGAAATCTTATCGAAAGAGCTTTACGAGCTAGGCTTGTCTATGGGAGCCCAAATATGAATCGTGCTGTTAGCTTTGAGTATATGAATCGGCAGTTAGTTTGGAATGAATTTTCGGTACTTTTTCCCCCTTCATCAAGTTTAGTCTTTTGGTTATTGGAATCTTATGGGTTACTTGAGGTCTTTCTTTGTCAGCTATTTCAGACACATGAATCTGAAAGATAGAAGTAGCAGATTGCACCTTCCTAGATCAAAGAGCCATACGTTATTTTCCTCTTGAAATTACTTTTGACCTACCTTTTATTTTTTTGGTGTGTCTTTAATCTTTTTATGTTGGATCTTGTTCTGCATTATTTTCCATCTTGCTTAGAATGCTTGGGAGTTTGTTATCACTGTCTAATATTATTTTTTTCAATTAATATGAGATTTCAACCTTAGGATTATACTTTCACACCAGAGCTTATATGCAATTTTCCTTATTTTCCAAATTTTGATAGCATCTGGATTTGCACAAGTTAGTGCATCTGGATTTGCTAGAAAATGAATCTGCTAGAGTGCTTTGTTCCTCATTTTGTAATGCTTTGTAGCTTATATATTGTTCTAATGGCAGGAAATGTTGTTGTTGCTTCTTCCTCTTCTTAACTCATCATCTATGAGAAATCTCCTTCGACCATTTTCTAAGGATAAATCTTCAGGTTCATCTGAGGATGACACTATGTGCCCCATTTGTCGGGCTACTCCAACCATTCCTTTTGTTGCTCTTCCTTGTCAGCACAGGTGCATTTCCAGATGTACCCTTTACTTACGTTGATCTTTTTATTGAAGAAGCAGTTGATTTCTCATACATTTTGATAGTTAGGTATAGCTTATGGGGATGAAATTTTTTTATATAGATCTCTACTTTCTGTATATATGCTTCAAATTCAAAAAAACTCCTAATGAAGGGTAAGCATCACAATTTCTCTTTCTTACAGATACTGTTACTACTGTCTTCGGACACGATGTGCTGCTGCTCCATCATTTAGATGTTCCAGGTGCAGTGAGCCAGTAGCAGCTATGCAGCGGCATAGTGGTATCACCAATGAATGATTGATACAAAAGGAAAAGGGAATAATCTTGGGGAGCATTTGATCTACAGAATTAGGAGATGTAAAATACTGCCAAGAATTGGGGTGGTATTCTTTTTTTTCTTTTTACATGTATTTGGAAAGAAAAAAATCAAAATTCATTACAGCATCTCTTCCTCCAGTGAGTGAGATGTATTCTTTCTCTCCTTTAGCAATATATATAATTCAGTGTTCTCATATCTTTGTCTTTTTGTTCTATTTTATGGCCAATCAAGTCAAGGTGAAAATTCAACCTGGTGAGCGCTGTGGGCCTGTGGTTGGATATCCTTTCTGTTGAGATCAGACCTGGTTTGTGTCGCAAATGACTAGAGAGAGCTTAGTTTTAGTTACATTGAGTGGTTCTCTCCTACTCTGGAGTTTCATTCATATCATGTTTTGGTGTTTTGTAATTTTGCTGGTGACAGTGTTGATCATTCCGCAAGGTGTCATATTGTATCCTTTTCACACCACATTTCTGGGGACGAATTGACACCACTTTCTTGGCGTGGGTCACGTGATTTGTGAATTTAGTCAATTACTAAAGGTGATTTTTTTTTGTTGGCAATAAGCTAATAGTTTATATGTTATTGACTCATTCTTCAAGATTAAGATGTTATTTGTATATTATTTTTTTTACATTATTTTTATACATTTATTTATATATATTATTTTATTATTATATATTATTTTTATTATTATTATATTATAATATATGAATGGTTAAAAGTGAAGGTGTAAGAAAGATATAGAATAAAATTATGTGTAAATAACATTATTCTTATTTCTTCTTTACTCCTCACTTGGAGATTATGGATAACAAAAAAATCACATTTTTTGTCAAAAAAAACCAAAAGCTGTTTTCCTTGCTGATGCAAATGCGATTGAGAGAGGGGAAAGATGGAGAGAAATAAAACAAAACGATAACTTCAATTATTAGAAAATAAAAAAATTTGACAAAGCAACGTCAACAGCTGCCCTGCGGGGCTGCAGCCCTTGATGTTCGTCCAAACGTGGTGTAAATGTAACAGAAAAATACTTTAGAGTTATTGGAAATAGAAAAAATTTGCCGTGTAATAATGAGAAATTTTAAATTTAATACTTTATACCGTTATATACATTATATAAAAGAAAAAAGTCAAGACAAATAAAGGAAACATTTTTGAATAAATTAGATTTAAATAAATTTAATCAATCAATTAGTGTCACAAATAAAATTGATGGCTCTGCACATAATGTGATTCTTATTAATTAATTTGATTTATATAGATCCAACTCATAAAAAAATCTCAATTGAAGATATACGTGGAATTATATCTCATTCAGCATTCAATATTTTTAAGCAAAACAGAAGGGCAAAATGGTAAAATTATAAATTTCAATGTCTAGTCAACATTATAATTCTGCGTCATTTTCCATCTTAAATATCTGAGAATAAAGTATGATTGATTACCACCACTTTACTGATAATCCAATTATATGTTCTCTTATTAAGCACTACTTATATAAAAATAAGATCCAACTTGTAACCCTTGACTCTAAATTCTCATCCTCTTAGCCACTGAATTAGCCTGGACTGTCTTTTGTATTACAGAAAAAGAAAAAGCAATAATAAAGAGAATGAACAACGTGTGTCAAACTCAATCCAAACTCTTTTTTTCTTTATCTTTTATGATATTTGTTGGGTTGCCTGCATGATTAACCGAAAGTACTTCACAATTGACAAAATGGGAGATATATAGATATCACATTATAAACTTTCTCATTCTTATTGGATATTCATAGCTACGAGTGGAAGACCAATGGTCAAACCAAATCCATCTCATTAGTTTCTTATCTTCATCTTCTCATAACATGTGAACCCTTGAATTCACTACTTTTTAATTATCAAAAGTTAAAATACTTTGAAACCAGACCACTTTTCTTTCTTTTTTTCAAATATTTGGTTGTCATATTCCCTTTTCATTGGTTCTTTATGTTATGGGAAAATTTTGTCCTTCAAAAAGAAGTGGAAAGGTTTGCCACAACTTCAAATCATTGGAAAAGTTGTCCACTTGAACAATTTATGTACGAAACGTTACGGATAATAATAAAAATTTTCATTATGTCTTTATATAATAATTTTAAGTTTTTTAAATAAAATAATCTTTGTAAACTTCTCAGTTTTTTTATATTTAAATTAAGAGTAAATTACTTGAGAGATATCATAATTACACAACTTTTTTTTCTATTATAAAAATATACACAAAATTATCTTAAAAGTTAAAAAAATATTATAACTTAATACAATTTTGAATTTAAATTTAGTTAAATCATTTATATATCTTAAATACCACATGAAAACTTTTAAATTTGTCTATTATTGATTACAAAATTTTTTTGAAAATTGCTTAATGTGTTTAAACCTTCAAATTTACCTATTATTGATTATGAAAAAGTTTTTAAAAATTATTCAATGTATTTTTGCTTCTTTTTCTATATTAATATTATTCTTAAATTAAGGTTAAACTCAAAATTGAGTTAAGTTGTAGTATTTTTTAAATTTTTAAGGGAGGTTCATATATATTTTCAAAATAAATAAAAAGACTGTGTAATTAAGACATCTTTCATGCATGAGAGAAAAAAATAATTTATTCTTAAATTAATTTAAACTTTAATCATTGTCGTCTCATTCTTTTAATTAAATTAATCATTAAATTATTCAAGCTATAATTCCTTCAACGGCTTAAATTTTTAACACAAAATATTAAGTTCATAGTTTACATATGAACAAAAATATCTATTTCAAACATATTCCATGAGATCAATATAACTTTTTAAAATATATTTTGAACACAAATAAAAGTAAGCATGATAGATTGCATAGAATATGATTACAAATATTCCCAATTATATATATTATGCAGTAGGAACCAAGTAGAATGTACAAATAGCATGTGCCAACTATATATATATATATATATATTGTTTGGCATTTGGGAATTGTAATTTTCTTTGTGTTGTATCTCCTTTATTGTTTTCCCCATTTGTAGATCATAATTCATTGAATTTCTGATTTTTGGGTCGGTCTGCCAATATCTTCCACATCGAATATTTATAACAACTCTAAATATCTATATCTAAATTCTCCATTATTATCTATAGAATTATTTTTAAGGCACATATTTAAAATAATATTTTTAAGGCAACTAAATAGAATTATTTTTTAAATTTTATTTTCTTAATTATGACCCAAAAATCCCACTACTTAATATTATCCTTTTAATGATGTTTGTAAGAATTCTATCATGAAAGTTATTAGGTAGTAAGAAGTTTAAATAATTTATTTAAATTTTATTTTTCTTGTCATCTTATACCAAAATATATTTTATCTCATAAATTAATTTAGTTCTCATGTTAAAAGTAAGTAGAGTTTTAAAATAAATCTGTAATTGAAGTTATAATATTACCATTTTAATCTTTCTATTTTTTTTTTGGATAAAATCTTTCGAATTTGTTAACAATCAACATAATCACAATACAATTTGAAATTTAATATTAATTATTAAGTTTAATCTTATCATAAATAAAATATATTCCTCCTCCCCTCTCTCT
Source organism: Ceratonia siliqua (assembly GCA_034509205.1). Classification (NCBI taxonomy): domain Eukaryota; kingdom Viridiplantae; phylum Streptophyta; class Magnoliopsida; order Fabales; family Fabaceae; genus Ceratonia; species Ceratonia siliqua. The sequence goes on from JASKGM010044112.1 coordinate 14,628, forward strand.
CTCTATCTCATTCTCGCTCTCTCTCTCTCTCTTCCCTAACAGAGACAAAAACAAAAGATTGAAATCCATAGGAACCCCTCAATCCTTCATGTGTGGACCGTACAGCACTGTTTTTTTGACGGCCAAAGTAATAAACTAATAATCACCAGTTTCTTTTGATTCTCCTTTATATTGTTGGGGAAACCTTTTATAAGAATTAGAATTATTTTTATTATAAATAAAAGTTATTTTGAATTTAAATATAGTAATTAAAATTTATTTTTTTATAAATTTATTTAAAAAAATTTTATTAAAATATGATTGGTTATTTTTTTTTATTTCTTTTATATACTGAAAGTATTTTTTTTTTCTAAAGTTAAAATTTTTAGCTTAAAAAAAAAGGCACAATTTTTTACTTTTTTTTAATGTTTTTATTTTTTTTAAAAGTGTCTTCAAATAGTCACTTTACTTTAAAAGCATTTCTTTAAAACAAACTCAAAGGGGCCCTAAAATCACTAACTTACCAATAAATTTTTAATTTAATCATTACTAAAATAGTTTTTAAAATCCGAGATTACAATTTCAATTATAGTAGAAAAATCAAATAAAAAAGGTATTATCAAATCGTTTTTAAAATTGAGAATTACAATTCAAAATCAAATGAGAAAAAAAGATGATTAGGTGATTTTGAGTATTGAGGCAGCATCTGTTATGTCTCTACTTAGACCAAATCCTCCAACCATATACAACTCAAGGCTTGCACATGTACTTGAGCAAGACAAAAATATATGTTTGATCAGTACTTACTGAATTATTTCACTTTTAATTAATGTATATTTTATATCATATATATTTTAGTGAATCTTGATACGATTAATTAATATGTATATTTTAATAAAAAGGTGAGCAATTTCTTTACCTCAATTTCCATTCCTTGTCTTTTCTTAAACATGGCTTAGAATCTGATTCACTTTGAAATATGGCATATATTACAGTACACATAAAGAAAGAAAAAATCATTTAAGTGTTGATTTATATATTCATTAGTTATGTTAATTATTAGACATGATGTTGGCTTGCAAACTTTATTTTTGCCAATTTTTGAAAATCTCAAACTCAAAACTGGATAAATTTGTATATAAATAAAATATGGATATTATATATAGAGTTCGTCAAGAGATTAAGTTATGTATCATTAAACATATGTGTATCTTGAGATTCTTACCTTAACAATTTATTGATTGGATTATAAATTAAAAAATAAATTTAAAATTTTTGAGATGAACGAGAAAAGAAGCTTAATCTCTTAAAATGTAAAACTATTTATAGAATCTGATATAAAATAAATTAAGTTCAAAGTCCACCAAGAAGCAGATCTATTCATCACTATATTTATCACTATAAGATGCCATTTAGTTACAAGTTTACTTCAACATGTTAATAATTAAGTTGATTTGAGAATATTAATTAGTTGTGCACTTATTTATGGAAGATCATAATTCCTATCGTTGTTTGATTTGGTGTACTTATTTTATCACACCCACTTAGATTCTATATTTTTGTGTTGTTAAAGTGAATTATTGCTCCATCCATAGAATGAGAAAAGCATCTCACATGGATCTCAATATTATGCCCTACCTGTACCCTCAGCCCTAGCTCCAAAACAATCCCAAGGTGGAACCCCAAATTGAGGAAGGTAAGCTCCTAGTAACCATTAATTTATAGCCTCAAAACACTGGCCACCAGTTTTTTTTCTCTTCCACTTTATAATAAAGCAAAAGCAGGAACAAAAAGGAACACTGAATAAATGAAAGAAAGGAAAGAGAAAGCAACATATGCAAAGTTTTCTCAATCCCCATCTCTATAAAATATTACTGAAGCGACCCCGAGACTTTAAGTTTCTTCAACGAACAGCTAGTTAGAAAGCCAAACAGAACTCTCAAAGCTTTAGCCAAAGCTTGTTTGGGTGCACATACAAGGAAATATCCCGAAGTGAGAAAAGAGGAAAAGTAGAAGTGAAAAAAGAGAGAGATTAAAACTTCTTTAGGCTCTTTTGAAGGCATGAATTAACGGAAGTTTTTTTCTATAGGGGAGACTCTTTCAGTACTGCAGACTGCAGCAAATGATGGCTGGGAACCCTAACTGGTGGAGCATGCATGCACCATCTTTGATCCCTACCCAGTATGTGCTTGGATCTTCAATCCCTGTAAATTCTATGACAGAAAACCCAGAGCCCCCTCATTCATGGAGCCAACTGCTTTTGTAAATCTCTCTTTCTCTCTCGGTTCTTTGTGTCTGTGTGGGGACTGTCGAGTCATGTTCATTATACCTGCTCTAATTCCTCTGTTATTAATTGTGTCTTTTTAAGTGTTTGAAAAACTGTTTGATAGAATGGTTTATTGGGGTTGGTAAAAGAACCATGCATCTATGGGTATTCCGTATTCGAGAGCTTAATTAACTTCCTGTTACAAGTTCTTTTACTTCAGTCCAAGGTTGTCTTTTTGGTTTTTGGGTAAGAATTTACTATATGGTTTCTGTTTTTGCAGCTCTGGAGTACCAGGAGAAGAAGAGAGATTGGGTTTCAATCATTTTCAGCCTAAAAGGCTGGAAAACTGGGATGAGCAAATTCTTAATTCATCGTCTAGAGGTCCAGTTCTTGATGCAATAAAGCAAGAGGTTTCCCAAAGTGGCAACTTGTACGGCCATGGGCGTGAGGAATTTCAGGCTTCTGGACCTTCTGGGTTATCTTGGTCACATATGGTGCCAGTTTCTTCCCCTAGGTCTTGTGTCACTAGCTTGAGTAGTAATAATATATTGGATTTCACTTATAACAAGGCAGATCGTATAAAAAATCAACTACCAGATCACACATCTGAGGTAAGAGAGAGATTCTTGTTATTCTCTTAGCTTCTCTTCTTTTCTCATCAAAATTTCACCTTCTAAAACTATTTTAAGCTTATGTATCTCTTTTATATATTATTCAAATGAATTTTCTTCTGCTCTAGTGTAATAAGAAGGCTAGGGTTCAACCATCTTCAAGCCAACCTCCTCTGAAGGTGACCCACAAACTCCCTCCTTTCCCTCTTACTACTCTTCTCTCTCACTCGATCGATGTGAGTTTGTATCAGGGTGTTTTGTTGTGCTTTGCCTTTCTTGATTGTCTCTCACTCTAAGACTGTAATATTCTTTCTGTTGGTAAAGTATATGATTTATGTCCTAACTACCATAATCTGAAATATCAGGTGAGAAAGGAGAAGCTAGGTGATAGAATAACAGCCCTTCACCAGCTAGTTTCCCCATTCGGAAAGGTAATTATAAACCGACCACTCCATTGTTACAAACACAAAGAACACACAAAATACAAAACTAAATGGCCATTACAAGCTCCTGTGTTTGATTTTAGAATTGCCCATGAATAGTTCTTTTTCTCCCTTCTATAATCCAAGTACTGTTCACTTCTTTATAGATTTTCTATTGATTGGAATTTCACTTTAAGCATTAAAGAAAAGAGAAAAGATGATATGGGGTGTGGTGTCTTTCCCTTTTGCAGACTGACACAGCTTCTGTCTTGTTAGAAGCCATTGGGTATATCAGATTCCTTCAGGGTCAAATTGAGGTGATGGTTTCTTCCACATATTATATACTCTGCAAGCTATTCAGAGTCAGTGATATAGAGCATGCAATTAAAGTTTCACCCATATTGATGTCTCTCCAAAACATTCTTTAGTTATGGAAGTTATAAATTTTATTCTCTTTTTCCCTCCTTTGCTGCAGGCTCTCAGTTCTCCTTATTTGGGAAATTCATCAAAAAGCATGAGGAATCAACAATCTGTAAGTACCCATAGCACACATTTCCCAAAACACAAACACTATTCTCTCTCTCATTTGGCATTAGTACTGTTAATCGTAAGTTAAATTTTTTACATATTTATAAGTAAGTGGAATATTAGTTAAAAAAAATAATACTGGACTTTATATTATTAAACGAGGATCAGATCCTTGTATTTGCTCCAATATAAATTGAAAGGATTTTTTTTTTAATTAGGTACATGGAGAAAGGAATTCTGTATTTCCCGAGGACCCCGGGCAGGTATGCTTTATTGGATCCATCAATTCATTAGAATCAAATGAGGGGCTGTTTGCAATTATTGCAATATATTTAACCCATGAAAAGAAGGTTTAAAAAATAACAAGGTTTCCCAGCTTTTCATAACATCTTTTAAAGTTAGTGAAAAGCATAATGTGAGAGGATTGCTCATTTGAAGTCAAAAAAGGGTTGAGAAAGAAGTGATATTACTAATAATTTTTTTATTTTTTTTGTCCTTTTTATTCCCATCAAGCTTTTGAATGACTCTAGCCTGAAAAGAAATGGAGCTCCAACCCAGGTATTCTTTCCTTTATACAAAGCAGCCCCATATACCTAGTTAATTTAGGACATATAACAAGCTAAGCATCATCCTCATTATCATCATTAACACCATTAAAATACAGAAATAACTAGAAACTTTCAGGCTTTGCTTTTCAAATTTGTAAAATTAATATTGAAGATAAATATTAATATTGAAATGCCATTTAATTAATATTTCTTCATTTTAATTCTTATTAATTAAGTATTATCAAAATAATCAGGATGCAGCAGAAGATAAGCCAAAGGACTTGAGGAGTAGAGGGTTGTGCTTGGTGCCTGTGTCTTACACCGAACTTGTTGGAAGTGAAAATGGAGCTGATTATTGGTCACCAGCATATGGCAGTGGATTTTAACAAGCAGCAATTAATCATGGAGGAATATATATAGATCTGTGGATGATATATATATATATATATATATATATATATATATATATATAACATCATGAGCAGTCAATCTGTAGTATTAAAGGCTGATTGCTCATGATTTTATATATACGTTCATGATTCAATTAAAGGAAATATTTGTATCCATTGTTGACGTTCTCTCTCTAATCTAATTATTAGGATGATTTATTGAGTTATTAGTTATGAGATTTCTCAAAACATTGATTAATCTGTCTTCTAAATTAATATGCATTTTATATGAAGTAGCTACCAATTCTTCCTTCTTTTGTTCAGAAGGATGGTTTAACGATAATTATTGATAATTAACTTTCTGTTCATGTTTTATTTCAGATTATAATATAAATATAAATATATATCTTCCGTTTCTTTCTTCTCTCTATAATGCTTGAAGGATTACTGTAACTCATGACGATCTTTGGTTAATTTTTTTTTTAATTTCATTTTCTCGACTCATGAAAAGCTACATATAAAGTTTCTTGCTTAATTAAATTAATAAAATTCTTATTTGTCTGATCTACATGTACGAAGAACATGAACCATTAGGGTTAGAAGAATTACCCATTAATTTCTTGTCTATTG